>PVKC010013162.1:0-23168 GCA_004027635.1 Crocidura indochinensis
GAACGGTAATTCTCTTGGTCTAAGAGATACAGAGTTCTTCTGCCCTAGAAGCATACTGTCATGGGAACAACTACAGGCTTCATGCACGCTCATTTTCACACCCCAAGATCTTTTTATGGTGCCAATCAGACACTTTTATTGTGAGAACTTGTGGAGCATGAAGGGAAGGCCCCAAGGTAATAATCTTTGGTAAAGAATTATTATGTCCAGTTATATGGGAGTTGTGACCTCTTTTGATACTCCTTTCTGTAGTTTCAACAAGACCAAGAGGTATTGATGGCATTTTTTGTTTTGTTTTTTGATAGTATTTTTATCAGAAAAACCACCCTACATAGATACACTAGCTCCTAATCCTATTGTTCTGAAATGAACAGTGCTACAGCCTAGTTTTCTGTCTCTTCACCCTATAGCCAATTTCCTTTCATAAAACTTGATTTTCAAAGTCTAGGAAATTAGTAAGTTAAGGTTCTGCCTTGCTTGTGACTGTTTATTCTGTTGTTTTCCATCCCCAGCTTTATATATGGTACCCCAAATTTTGCCTGGAGTGATCTCTAAGCATAGATCCAGAGTAAAGCCCACCATTGGGTGTAGGTTCCAATACAAAAACAAACAAACAAACAAAAAATAACCCAACATTTTTTAATTGTTCGGGGACAAGGGGTTTAGGTTTGAGTTCAGTACCACTTGGCTTTGGAGCATCATTGGAAACAGTCCAGGACCCTCTAGTGCCATAGAGTGGGCCCAGTCACCTATAACACTGCAATGGCCCAAATAGCATTAGTCTTTGCACTCTTTTTTTTTTTTTTTTTTTTTTTTGGTTTCTGTGTCACACCCGGCAGCTCTCACAGGTTACTCCTGGCTCCACGTTGCTCCTGGCAGGCTTGGAGGATTATATGAGATGCCTGGATTTGAACCACCATCCTTTTGCATGCAAGGTAAATGCCCTATTGCCAATCTATCTGTCAGGCCACTCTTTGCAGCCTTATTCGGAACCACAGGCTGTACTGACTTGTAATTTGCAGTTGGAACTCATGGACCTCCTGAGTACTGCTTGGGGGACCAAATATATTTTCACAAACCAAACTAAAAGTAACAAACTTGCATTTCCATCAACTAGAGTAGCATTCCAAATTGCCAGCAAATAAAAAGCAATGTTATCCATCTCACTGAAAATGGTCTATAGCTGACTGCAATCTGCTGCTGCTTTATACCAGCTCTCAGTTGTATTTCTAAGCTCGAAGTGAGTCTCTCCTTCAAAGCATATGATAAGTGGAATCCTCCCACTGTTACTGGCTACTCTTGTTCAAGGAATAGCTTCTTTGTACTTGAGTGTACTTGGAAGTTCTGCTCTGTCTCTTCCTCCGATGTCTGCCATCTCCCTGAGTGCTCCCATTTGGTTACTTGCGCTGTGGACTGTCCTCGCTTCAGTTCTCTCAAAATTGTCCTTGAGTGGTACTTTGTTGGTGGGATGATTTTATTGTTCCTGGCTTATGAGCAGGAACAATTTCCAAAATAGATTTGCACTTGACTCTTACAGAGAGACATTCAGGCATCCAGGAAAAATCCTTTATATTCAAAGATTCCACACATCCATCTTTGCATAAAATCACTGGGATTTTGTTATTTCATCATTTCAAATGTAGATAGTGATACTATGCATTTCAGAAGGAAGATTTTTTGATTAAAAAGTTGAAGTAATAAGGCAATTGTTAACATATACCATGAATTGCATTATGGAATAAATGTGTTAAAATATGTAGTCTCCTCTTACATCCTACTTTTCTAAGCATAAAGCAATAAACCAACATCAAGAAATCAAACAGTTAATTAGAACAAGGTCATAAAATCGAGACCTTTTATTTCTAACTAAAGACGAATGAATTTGACTTATGGAATATAACAAGATAATATTGTTAAAGTGTTGCTAGAAATTTTTATGGCAAAGGCTATATACATAGAAGAGAAAAGATCCAATCAGTTAATGCTAAATTTTAGTCTGTAGATATTTTTGTGATTAAAAAATAATAAAATTAAAAGTTGAGTCTTATAGACCTCTGCGTAAAGTTCAAAATCTGGAAAAACAAATGTACATTTAACTTTGGATTAGCCATTGAAGTTACATATGATTGAGAAATTCCTCTCCAAAATAAATGTTTTCCATATAATAAAACAATCACTAGAATGGTAATCAATATATATTCCCCCATTGAGTGCCAACAATTTTTGTTCTGACTAGCCTCCAATTGTCTTGAATCCATCCTAACAATGGAGCTCACATTATAAGAAATACTTGGTTGGATAATTTTGCCCAGGTATTGATACCATAATGTATGACTGATTAAGGTTCAGCTGTTATAGACTCTTGTTGACCAAGACTTTGGTGAACTCCTTATAAGATGTTGTCAACTGTTGACTGAACTCACATTAGATCACTCGTGATAAAAACATCCAATGGCAAACAATTACCAATAAAGCATGTTTTCTTTTCGATTTTCTAAATAAAGAGTATAAAGTAGAAAAAAATCAAGATAATCCTTGCTATTCTCATGTCAAAGAGCAATGAAATGTTTGGACAGCCTACATGGCTGTATTGAAGAATACTGTCAGACCAGGTGGGAGCGGCTTCTGGTTCTGTAAACAGTACTACCAAGATGGGAGTTTTCCCAGTGTTTGAATCTGTCCTGTTTTATTTTGTTGTTTTCAAAGTGACCTATCAATAAAGGAGCATCTGGACATGTCACTTTTTTCAAAAGTGCTAGACATTTTTTTTCTACTGAATTATAGGTTTTCTTAGGATAAAGTCCAAGTTCTTTTTCAAAGCAATCATGAAGCACTTGACACAGAAAAGTTGACAGATAATAAAAATATGCATTAAAGCAGTGACAGAGAGAGGAGGAATTTGTTTTAATAAATAGTGAGAAAGCAATATCAGGACGTCATTGAATGAAATCAGTACATAAAAGCTTCTCATAAGCTTAGAGGAAAGTGATATAAAGAAATTTAACTCAGTATCTATTTCTTAAGTAGGGGGAAAGGTCAGAGGTCAAACAAAATACCCTATTTATGGAGGAATCTTTCTCATAAACTGTGCAAGACCTCATTCCTTTTTACCAAATTTTAAAACAGTAGTGGTTGGGCTATTATCACTCAGATGTTTCAGTGAAGAAACAAGATACATGACTCTGAAGAACATACTCCAATTCCTAAAAAGCTAGTGGTAGAAACCACCTTTTTTCAGGGTTCTTGAAAAATTCACCTTTCTGTCTAACTAAACAAAAGACGAGATAAGAGTGGAGCCACATGGAGAAAAGACTTGTTCCTATAGTGCTATTCTGGGGCACCAACGAAATCATGTTAAGGACAGACAGCATTGTGGACACGAAGTTACCACTCTTTCAACTTGGTCTCCATATCATGCTGAAGAAGGATGCAAAGGATTAACCCCAAAAGAATTATGAGTATTCTAAAATATGTGAGCATTCTAAAATATTTCCTAGGAAGGACAAGGAAAAGACACTAACTTATATCACATTTCCAATGATTTCTCTGTGCAAGAAGCCTGAGGAAAGCTTAACAAAACGGCCATCTGCTCAGATGATTCTTCATAAACTGTAAGAAATATGAGGACATTTTGAAATTGAGCCTAGCTCAGAATAACACAGACAAGATGGATTATCTCTGAGCTACAGTATATATATTTGATTTAGATCATATAACAACATTGTAGTTTCAAAGAATACAAAATAAACTTAAGAAATAAATCATTGAGGAAATCCAAGTAACAAAAGAGAAATGTAGCCTTATTGCTAATCAATATAAAACCATGAGATTAAAAAAGACTTAGAATAAAGAGCAAGCTGGGAGCCCATGGACTAAAGGACTTAAAGAAACAACAACAACAACAATATAATAGGCAGCTTGGAGTGATAGTACAGCAGGTAGGGTGTTTGCCTTACAAATAGCTGACTCAGGTTTGATCCCTAGTATCCCAAAGCATTCTCTAAGCTCCTCTAGGCATGAAACATGCCTGCAGAGCCAGAAGTAAATGCTGAGCATTATGGGTCATGGTGCAAAAAATATATATAGCCTGATGAGAAAACTATAAGTTGAGTATATCATAAATATGTATATGTATATACAATTACATAGATATAGGTAGAGAGCTGATGAGAGAACTAAAATTTGAGAGTATTGAGTATATTTTTATCTTGTCTCTTTCATGTGGCCAGAAGAAAGATTGTTTCCTCTTCTTTACTCATTCATGCACTTTTTTCTTTATTCTATAATTTATGTTCACTGATCTTCTTATCAGATATATTTTATCTAATTTTATGGCATAAATACACTTTTATATGTAATAACTTTACCAATATGGTTGCTAAGCAACTCCATTTGGCCTTCATCATTTCCCATCACCTTATGAATTTTTTGATGAAACTAAATAACATATCTTTTCCTCTATAAAATGTACCTGACCATAAGACACACATAGTTTTTAGATGCTCTCCTCCCTTGCACTCAGACTTCAGCTCCAGGCAGCATTCGCTTCATAAGATGCACTTTTTTTGGGAGGGGGCATCTTATGGTATGAAAAATAAGGTAATCTCACAGCTAATGAAAGTGTAACTGGATGACTAAATATCTCTCCTGAAGTCATCTGAGAGCACTGTCTTCCTAGCACACGAGAAAAATAGCATGATGCCTGCGTTTTGTTTCTGTCCCTGTGAAATTTTAGATAGTTTAGTTTTAATTTTTAAGTCACATCAGCATGGTTCTGGGAAGTTGAGTCATTGATTTGGTTCACAGCTGGAAAACGACTGTTAGAAAGAAATCAAGCTTTGCTGTTCCTTAACTGTTGCACCTTTTTTTTTTTTTTTTTTACAAGAGACAATGAATCTAAAGTGAGAATGTAAAGTCAGTATGACTAGCATGGGGGGGGTACTTTCTATAAAACCACACCCACCAGAATTCCCTCCTGACATGTCTGTTTCCCTATAAACTTACTCCTGAAACTCACTTTTTTTTAAGTATCAATGTTTTTGTTTATTTAGCTTTCTTTGTTTTGGGGGAGTCTATAACCAGTGGCACTCATGGGTTACTCCTGACTCTGCGCTCAATATTTATTCCTGGCTCTGGGGACCATATGGGGTGCAAGGGATCAAACCCGCATCCATCCTGGGTCAACCTTTTGCAAGACAAATGTACTACCACTGTGCTAACACTCCAGCTGCTGAAACTTACTTTTTTTCGTTTGTTTGTTTTTGGTTTTGGTTTTTGGTCACACTCGGCAGCGCTCAGGGGTTACTCCTGGCTCTATGGTTAGAAATTGCTCCTGGTAGGCTCAGGGAAATATATGGAATGCCGGGTTTCAAACCACAGACCTTCTACATGCAAGGCAAACGCCTTACCTCCATTCTATCTCTCTTACTTTTCTAAGTTAGCTTCTCATAACCTAAGCCACATGCATAAACATTAGTGGCAAGAAAAGAGACAAAGACTGTTAGTTTTCTCTAGGAAACTATACAGAAATGTAAGAAATGGCAAATACTTTAACATACCTTCTGGCTATTTAACATTTTTTAATAAAATGAATTATATTAAATTGAATCATTCTGATTTGTGTAGTTGCAAAGTTGTTCATGATTGAGTTTCAATCATACAATGTCCAACACCATGTACCAGTGCACATTTCCCATTACCAATGTCCCATGTTTCGCTTGTCCTCCCCCTGCCTACTTTTATCACAGACATTTTGGCATTTTTCTTCTATCTCTCTTTTTCCTTTTTTTCCTCTAGTAACTGTGTTTTGCAATATTGCTAATGAACGGGTATCATATTTATCACTTTTTTCCTTCACTCTCTCTTTTTCTCTCTTCCAATCTTCCTTTTAGACACTGTCATTTGCAATATTGTTCTTGAAGGGGTAACCTGTATATCACTATATCTCCTTTTGGCACCAGAGTGAACATGCTACAATTCAAATACAATTTTTCAAATATAGACAAACAGATTTTAACTCAATGAAAATTATGGGATCTATTTTCTATCTCAATTATTTTATAAATTTATTATAAAATAAAAACAAGTTCTCTGGATTATCAAAAAGAAAGGGTCCACATACTATCAACTATAGAATCTGGACATGCTCATTGTCAAACCCCAAGGTCTGTTCATGCTGCCAGGAAACGTTCTGCTCAATGTGGCTGTCAAAATCAGTCCTTTGTAATTAGAGATCCTGGTATTTGCACAGGTTATAGGATGAAGTCTAGGATAGGTCTTTCTTTATGGTTCCAAAAGTTCTGTTCAGTCACGGTTGTTGTGGTCATTCTTCTGTAATTAGTGATCTTGGTTTTTGCGCAGATCCAAGTTGGAGCATAGAATAGAGGTTTTCCTGTGGTTCCAGAAGTTCTGCTCACTGGCAGTTGTCAAAGTCAGACCTCTGTAATTAAAATCTTGGTTTTTTGCACAAGTCCTAGGCTAGGGTCTTTTTATTTTAAGGCCACATCCAGCAGTGCTTAGACTCTGTATTCAGCAAGGAATTACTCCTGGCAGAGCTCAGATGGCCAGGGATTCAATCGAGGTGGATCTTATGCAAAGCAAGCATTCTACTCATTGTACTATCACTCCAGCTCCAGGATTAGTCTCAAGACAAAATATGCTCATATCTGTTGTTTAGAAATAACCTTGTTGTTTTGGATCAGTAAACATTTTGAGTAACTACATATGTCTTGAGTTGCTAGTGTTCATGAACAAATGTCTTTTTCTTGCCCCCCCCCACCCTTTTTGATGAATTTTACTGATACCTTGAAAAATGGGTTGGATTGCTGCACACAAATGATGATTAAAGTATTTCTCCCTGGGGCCTGGGAGATAGCATGGAGGTAAGGCGTTTGCCTTTCATGCAGAAGGCCATCGGTTCGAATTCCGGTGCCCCATATGGTCCCTCGTGCCTGCCAGGAGCAATTTCTGAGCATGGAGTCAGGAGTAACCCCTGAGCACTGCCAGGTGTGACCAAAAAAAAAAAAAGTATTTCTCCCTAATTCAGGTTCACCCTCCAAGTCACATGCATCATGAAAATGATATTTTTGTTCTCCATTTTATCTTTATATTTTCTTTCAATCTTTGCATGATAAATCTTTATCGACTTCTGAATTCTCCTTTATGATTTCATGAACCCCAAGTCAAAATGATTCACGGTAGTAAAGAAGTAGGAGATTTTGTAGGAAACTGAGATAACTTAAATTCATACAGACTCAATTATAGTACAGCTAAAATGTCTATTTTCTATGTAAGTAAAATTGCTAAAAATTGACCTAAAGAATAAGTTATTTTCTTTCTCAAGGCATCAGTATATCAGCAAGAATAGAAATAATAATCAATATTAATTTGAAGCTTTTATATTTTCAAAACAATTTTGCTAGATAAAGGCATAGCAGCCAAAAATACTGTAAAATGTTTCCATTAAATAAAAATCTATATTATTTGATTATAGGAAATTAAATTATTGCTAATTCTATCTTGATTCAAACTGTATAAATCTTTTTATGCTTCTAATATTTTGCAACAGAGCAAGTAAGTTCTTCGTTTTTTTGCCACCCAATGGTGCTCAGAGCATATTTTTATCACAGTGCTCAGAGATCATTTTTAGCTTTGAGCTCAGGCAACTATAAGAGGTTCTAGGGATTGAGCCCGGAGCTCTCAATCCACTGTACTCTCTCTCCAGTCAGCAAGAATAATTTTATAGTGACTTTTATATCACTGTAAATCACAGATGATTTAATATAATTTTATATGCAATAAAATAATTTTAAGTAGATAACTGGCAAATCTCATTTCCAAAGATAGTTTCCAAATAAATCTGTCATGTAACTGAAAATTGGACTTGTTATCTTATTGAGTGTGTTAAATACTAATTTAAAAACTGCAGAGTCCTGGGAGATAGCATGGAGGTAAGGCGTTTACCTTTCATGCAAAAAGTCATCGGTTCGTATCCCGGTGCCCCATATGGTCCCCCGTGCCTGCCAGGAGCAATTTCTGAGCATGGAGCCAGGAGCAACCCCTGAGCACTGCCGGGTATGACCCAAAAAACAAAAAACAAAAAACAAAACAACAACAACAAAAAAAAACATCTGCTGAACCAATGTAAATATCAGTTACTTGTCATTATTTTTTAGAAATAATAATTCAGCATTCAGGATTGGTAGTAGTTATAATTGATAATTCAATAATGATATTTTTATTAATGCAAAAATATATGAAATATTAAAACATATATATTTGACTAAAACTGATTTATATTTTTAAGTTGTAAAGTCAGAGGTTTTATTTAATTTATAGATAAAACCATTACTAGCCAAAATAAAATTTACCTTTCATAGACTGTGCAGTTCTTATTAAAATATAATTAATTTTGCTTATAATAATTTTAGAATGTCTGATCAACATACATGTTTAGATATATTTAAATTCTGAATTTATACAATCTTTTTCAAATATATATATATATAAACCCATACAGAGTGAGATAAAGAGAGAGAGTGTGGCATTTCTCTATTTCTGTACATGTGTTAAGAAATTAGTGCACTGTTTTTAGGATTTTAGTTTCTCTACCCCATTTAATTTTCTTTTCTTTTTTAATTAATATATTTATTTAAACACCTAGATTACAAATATGATTGTAGTTGGATTTCAGTCATGTAAAGAACACCCCCCTTCACTGGTGCCACATTCCCATCACCAGTTTCCCAAATCTCCTTCCTCCCCATCCCACCCCCACTTGTATTCAAGACAGGTTTTTCCACTTTCCTCATTCATTCACATTGTTATGATAGTTCTCAGTGTAGTTATTTCCTTAACTGCATTCACCACTCTTTGTGGTGGGCTTCATGTCGTGAACTGAACCTTCCAGTCCTCCTCTCTTTGCTTCTGAGGATAATTGTAAAAATGTCTTTTATTTTTCTTAAAACCCATAGATGAGTGAGACTATTCTATGTCTATGTCTCTCCCTCTGGCTTATTTCACTCAGCATGATAGATTCTATGCACATCCATGTATAGGAAAATTTCATGACTTCATCTCTCCTGACAGCTGCATAATATTCCATTGTGTATATGTATCACAGTTTCCTAAGCCATTCATATGTTGAAGGGATTCTTGGTTGTTTCCGGAGTCTGGCTATTGTAAATATCGCGGCAGTGAATATAGGTGTGAGGAAGGGATTTTTAAACTGTATTTTTGTGTTCCTAGGGTACAACCCTAGGAGTGGTATAGCTGGACTGTATGGGAGCTCAATTTCCAGGTTTTGGGGGAATCTCAATATATCTTTCCATAATGGTTGGACTAGATGGCATTCCCACCAGCAGTGAATAAGAATTCCTTTCTCTCCACATCCCTGCCAGCACTGCTTGTTCTCATTCTTTATGATGTACACCAATCTCTGTGGTATGAGATGGTGCTTCATAGTTGTTTTGATTTGCATCTCCCTGATAATTAGAGATGTGGAGCATTTTTTCATGTGCCTTTTGGCATTTGTATTTATTCTTTATCAAAGTGTCTGTTTATTTATTCTCCCCATTTTTGATGGGATTAGATTTTTTTTTCTTGTAGAGTTCTGTCAGTGCCTGTATATTTTGGGTATTAGCCCCTTATCTGATGGGTATTGGGTAAATAGTTTCTCCCAATTAGTGGTTGACTCTTGTTTCCTGGGCACTAATTCCTTTGAGGTGCAGAAGCTTCTCAGTTTAATATATTTCCATCTATTTATTTCTGCTTCCATATATTTGTAGAGTGCAGTTTCCTCCTTGAAGATGCTTTTAGTCTCAATGTCATGTAGTATTTTGCCTGCATGTTATTCTATATACCTTATGGTTTCAGGTCTGACATCTAGATCTTTAATCCATTTGAATTTTACTTTCGTACATGATTTTATCTGGGGGGGTCTAAGATCACTTTTCTGCAAGTAGCTAACAAGTTGTGCCAACACCACTTGTTGAAGAGGCTTTCCTTGCTTCATTTAGGATTTCTTGATTCTTTATCAAAAATTAGGTGATTGTATGTCTGGGGAACATTCTCTGAGTACTCAAGCCTATTTCCCTGATCTGAGACTCTGTCTATTCCAATACCATGCTGTTTTGATAACTATTGCTTTGTAGTAAGTTTAAAGGTGGGGAACATAATGCCTCCCATATTTCTTCTCCCAAGGAATGCTTTAGCTATTCGAGGGTGTTTCTTGTTCCAGATGAATTTTAAAAGTATTTGATCCACTTCTTTGAAGAATCTCAATATTTAGAAGAATCATATTAAATCTGTATAATGCTTTGGAGAGCATTGCCATTTTAATGATGTTAATCCTGCCAATCCATGAACAGGGTGTGTGTTTTCATTTCCGTATGTCTCTCTTATTTCTTGAAGCAGTGTTTTATAATTTTCTTTGTATAGGTCCTTCAAATCTTTAGTCAAGTTGACTCCAAGATATTTGAGTTTGTGTGACACTAATGTGAATGGGGTTGTTTTCTTGATGTCCATTTATTCCCTATCATTATTGGTGTATAAAAAGGTCATTGATTTCTGTGTGTTAATTTTGTAGCCTGCCACCTTGATAAGGAATCTATTTTTTCTAGAAGATTCTTGATTGAGGTTTTAGGATTTTCTTAGTAGAGTATCATGTCATCTGCAAACAGTGAGAGCCTGACTTCTTCCTTTCCTAGCTGGATTCCCTTGATATCTTTTTCTTACCTAATTGCCATAGCAAGTACTTGCAGTACTATGTTGAATATCAGTGGTGAGAGAAGACAGCCCTGTCTTGTACCAGAATTTAGAGGCAAGGCTTTTAGTTTTTCTCCATTGAGGATGATATTTGCCATTGGCTTGTGGTTGATGGCCTTTACTATATTGAGAAATGTTCCTTTCATTCCCATCTTGCTAAGAGTTTTTTTTTTTTTATCAAGAATGGGTGTTGGACCTTATCAAATGCTTTCTCTGAGTCTATTGATATGACCATGTGGTTTTTATTTTTTCTTGTTCTTGATACAACCTGATTTCTATTGCTACTTATACATTGATGACAATTTTCCAATTCAAAATGCTATTCTTTCACCAGTAGAAAAAGTTAGTCAATTTGCTAGTTAAGATTATTGAGTCCATTTAGTGAAAATAAGTGAGGTTCTTCACAGATAAAATTAGAATATTCCGGGGCCCGGGAGATGGCATGGAGGTAAGGCATTTGCCTTTCATGCAAGGGGTCATCGGTTCGAATCCTGGTGCCCCATATGGTCCCCTGTGCCTGCCAGGAGCAATTTCTGAGCATGGAGCCAGGAGTAACCCCTGAGCACTGCCGGGTGTGACCCAAAAACCAAAAAAAAATTAGAATATTCCATTTCCATGAAATTTTCTAGACGCTTTTTAGCAAGTGATCTGATGCTTCAAACAAGGATCTCTTTTTACTTCAATTTAATTCTTAAGTCCACTTGATAGGTGCTTAATTTGCAGTATTCAAATTGATAACTAATGTATCATTTTATGACTTTAATATTCTACAGAGAAGGGGCTGGAGAGTTAGCACAGAGGTAGGGCATTTTCTTTGTATGCAGTAGACAAAGGATGAACCTGGGTTCGTTTTCTGGCATCCCATATGGTCTCCCAAGTCAGGAGTAATTTTAGAATGCAGGAGTAATTCCTGAATGCCACCGGGTGTGGTCCAAAAACCAGTATATAAATGTATATACATATATTCTACAGAGAAAAATCTTTTTGTTTTATAAAAATATTTTATAAAAACATTATGAAACTTGTACAAAGTGAAGCAAAAGACCCAAGGTACCAGGAGAGAGAAGTCAGCAAAAATGAATGACACTTATTTAGGAATTCAGCTGGTAAAACACACACACTGGCAACATTCACTCATGGGTTTGACTTTTGAGATGCTTCTCATTCTAATAAGTTACTCAGTAAAAGGCATGCAAAATGAATTTGTTAATGATGAGATGGTTAAAGGAGAAATAAGACTGCTGAAAATATAAATTCTTAGTGTTGTGGAAAGCAATTTCATCAAGGAGATATTTTTAATGGATCATCTATAACCTCATGTGATTTTTTTTCACACAACATAAAGAAGGGAGAGGGAAGATTGGACTGGAGAGAATGAGACAGAAACAAATAGACATAGTATCAGTTTCTGACTTTAATATTCTACAGAGAAAAGCACTTTTAGAGAGTACCCAGTTGCAGTTTGCTGTATAATTTATGGGTGCCAAAGTCAAAGAGTTTGCAATGTTGCTGAAAAGTGAACCATCATTAAGAAACTAGTGTCTTTTAGGGAAGAAAGAAGAGTTTCTTGTTAAGCCAGTGGACTCAGCTTGGTTCACACAAAAAAGCTGAGCGTCTTTGGGGAGGGTTTTGTCACACTGTGATAGGTGTCTGTGTGTTGCAATTGGAGAAGGGAATGTGTAGGGTCTGGGATTACACAAGATAGAGTGAAACCGCATATGCATGTGTAAACACAGAAACTCGCAAATCTAATAAATTTAAGCCAGAGAGTCTGACTGCAGTGACAGAGGGAGAGAAAAACCAGGTTTTATGTGCATTGTTGTGGATCTGCTAAGTTCCCAGCAATCTACGCCCTCCCTGGGTTTCTCCACAAGTTAACCTAGCACTTGCTTACACAACTTACAACTTAGAATTTACACAGTGAGTAAGACACAGAGAGTGAGAGAGAAAGAGAGAGAAGGGTGAAGAGAGGAATGAGAGAGAGAAAAAAGAGAGAGAGATTCTTTGTCCAGAGGTTACACCTAGCAGTTCTTAAAGCTTACTCCTAGGTCTATAACCTGGCAGGACTCTGGGGACCATGTGGGGTGCTGGGGATCATACCTCAGCTGACCACATGCAAACACATGTCCTCTCCACTTTACTATCTCTTGAACCCAGAGAAACCTTTTGAATAATAAATGTTTTTTCCAATACCAACAGATGCTTGATGCCTTTAGTATACCTACAGTTTGGCATATTTCACAGGAAAATAATGAAGCAAATGTCCAGCAACGGGGTAAACTGAGTCAACCAAAATGGGTTTAAGACTCCTTGTATCACACCTCCTCCTTGACTTTCTCTTGGGATTTACTTTGATAAATTACTAGGGAGTTACCACAAGTGCACAAAAAATCCACATACCAGAGTAATACATCAACCTTATCATACACATTAGTATCACAGATTTCTTTGAGAGGAATCTACAAAGTTCCTTACTAGCAAAGGTATATTTTCCTCAAGAGATATTTTACATACACCTAATTATGTACAACTAATATATAAATAGTATATTAGATTTGCTAATACACATGTATGCACAATTATGCACATATGCATATGCATGGCATGTAAATTTATGGATAAATATACTTATGCGTATGTATTTATGTATCTAATATACTATTTAAAATATATAAATATATTATATATTAGAAATATAAATATAATTTTAGACTTAATTAGAGCATATAATTATTAGATATTTAGTTATTTGAGATATAATGAAAGATTTAATTATTAGTGATATTAGAGACAAAATACTATAAAACTATACAAAACAATTTAAAAATCTAATCTTTTATATAGAATTGTTGATTTAATTATTTGATTTTTAGATTTAATTATTAAAGTTATAAAATCTAATTTTAAAAGATTAGATATATAACTCATTTACAAGCTATAATGTAGATCTAAATTTTAAATATAAATATTTAATTTAGAAAATATGGCTAAGTCATTGATAGTGTCATTTTAGTCATCAATCAATTGATTGTTGAGCTTCAACATCAATCCCACAACCTGTGCCAACTTCTATTACTAAAAAAATTCATTTATCTCATTTAACCCTCTTAAAGACAAGTGCATGTACAATACTCAGTTTCTGAAATACAAAGATATCCCACCGTGCACATGGAATTTTTTTGGAGGGGGTGCAGACACCAAATCTAGATTCCTTTTCCATGGTAGGGAGAAATTTCTCAAGCATGATGTTTCTAGACCTGGGTGGTGCAGCATATGGAATCGAACTTGGCCATATGTTGGGTACACATACTTACTCCTGTACTGTCTCTATGCTATAAAAGCAAATTTTTATTTTGACTTTGAGGGACCACACCTGGGGATTTCTCAGAAATTACTCCCAGTTTTGTGCTCAGGGATTATTCTCCAGGGGAAATTGGGAGACCGTATGGGGTGCCAGGATCAAAACCAAGTTGCATGCAAAGTTATCTACTGTACTTATCTACTCTGAGCTCAACAAAAGCATTTTAAAGGAAGGAGTCATTTCCATTCTTTTCTTAAGGTGCTATTTTCAAATATACACACATATATGCATTTTTCCATATAAACTCAACTTTTTGTTCTAGAAACCAACTTTCCTTCTAAATTGCTCTCTTCAATTAGCATGCCTGACCTATTGCCATCATGTCTTCTTCAGATTCCTGGGATTTTGAATTGGGCCTCTCCTTCTGGAGAGGAATCTAACTTCTTTTTTCTTGAATAAATACTATCCTATCAGCCACTGATATCCAAGTACTAGCACTCCATGTTTCTGCACCCCTTCCTGAAATGTCCTGCTTGCCTAGATCATTATTTATCTTGTCAATAGGAAACTCCACCCTCTAGCCACAACAAAACAAAACAAAACAAACAAAATATGCCTACAAACCGAATCAGTTTTAGATCATTTCCCAGTTCTGCAAATATTGATTTTCAAAGTGTTTGTCTGAACTGAACATCACCAGAGAACAGGTTGGAAATGTAAATGATGCACACGTTCCAGGTCTCCTGAACAAGGAGTTAAACAAGGAACCCACCACTACCTATCCAGATGTGTTTGAAGATGCTCACAGAAAAATGTAAAGTACCAGGTCTGAGAAGCCCTCAGCTGGGGAATGAATTTTCAGAGCATGATGGCAGGCAACATTCGTTGTTCCTGCCTTGCTCTTTGAAAGGCAGGGAGGGAGCCAACTCAGACAGATACTAATTCTTGGCTCACTCAGAACCAACTTGGAAACAAAGAATACCACACACTTCTGCAGAATTTCGTGTGATCTCAGGATTTGTTTTGAGCAAGCTCTCCTTTCAATGTAATTGGTTCTAAGTTGGAGAAGTTCCTGGGCAATAAACCCCTGGCTTACCTAGGTCTACATTTTTAGTTATTTGCTTGTTTGTTTTTTCTCTCCTGATGTCCTCTCCCTCAATTAGAAATGTCGCCTCATCTAATAATGTGATTTTTCAAAAGGACACGTCTTCAAGGCTCAATTTTAACATCTCTTTGGAGATTGCTCCTTGTGCTTAAATGCTTTCTCCTCTTCCTCACAGCCTGATGTCACAGGGTCTCAGTATATTTAAGATGATAACTGAACATGCGTAGTAGTTATTCTGCTGCTGGTTAAGTGAAAGTTCTTTCAGGTATATATGTCATCTCTAGTTTCAGTTTACAAAGCTGTGTTATACTTCTTCCTTTAGTTTTAATTTCCTGATCACGTGTTCTTGTTTTGTTTTGGTTTGTATTGTGTAAGTTGCTTGTTCGTTTGCTTCGGGACCATACGCAGAAGAATTCGGGAATTAATCTTGGCTTTGTGCTCAAGGATCTCTTTTGGCATTTGGGAAACTCTAAGTGATACTTGGATTGAACCTCAGGCAAGTTTCACACTAGGCAAATGCCATAACCTTCCTTACTTTCTCTCCAGGCCCTGATCATGCCTTGTATAAAACTTAAAATTCTTGTCTTTAGTAGAGTTTCTGAAAGAGGTATAGATATTTGTAATTAAACTCAGACCATTCCTTACTTGCTACTTTTGGGGATATTTTCAACATACAGACATAATGGCACTGAAAACATAGGTTTGGATGCCATAGATTTCAACTTTCTGTAAATTCACACTGAGGCACCTAATAGCTTCTGCTTTTTTATATTGTTATTGAGAAATCCAAGTAGAATAATTGCAATACAATCTTTTGTTAGATGCTAGAGAGTTATTATTATTTAATTAGTGAGACTGGGGATCAGAAGAAAAAGCTCCTCAGTCTCTGGTTACATATTGTACGTTCAGTTTGATCAGCAAAGAATTTTCAGAAGAATTAAATCTTGGTCAGTATGTGATTCATTGGTAGAAATCTCTCACTTATGAAACTGATTTTTCTCTATGGAAATTCAAAAAAGTAGAAGTAGTAGTAGTAATAATAATAAAAATAAATACTAATTAATGATAATGTAAGCAAATGGAAATAAATATTTATGGAGTTCATGCTCTAATTGCCTAGAAAAATATAATTACAGCTCTGGTCTCTGAATGTGTATAAGATTACTAAAGCCTTAAATTTACATTAAGTAAATGAAAAATAGCATGAGACACAAAAGCATGAGTCAGTCTTCAGATAGTTTCCCTTTGAAAATAGAATTTTTGACCAATTTTCCCTTTCATTAAGCATTTATTTTGCTTGTTTGTAGTGTGGTCATTTCCTGTTGTGCTAATGTACTCTGTGCCCAGATTTCACTCTTGGCCTGGCTCAGAGATGTGTTTCTGAGGTGATTTCTGAGCCAGGAATGATTTCTGAGCACTTAAGCCAAGAGTAACCCCTGAGAGTCACTTGGTGTGGCCCCAAAACCAAAAACCAAACAAACAAAAACACATTTACTATGTTGTGGAACATATTAACCTGGAAATAAAGATTGGTAAAACCAACACAGTCATGTGTCTTTCATCACCACTCTGACTTATACATACATTTTATTGAATAAACTATGTATAGAATGCATATAGTTATTTAGATAATTTCTCCAGAATACAAAACATGCAGCCAAAAGTGCAGGCAGGTGAAACGCATTTGTTGACAGCCTTAATGAAATTGCCAGTTTATTATCTTACTATTTTTCCTTTTAGATAGGTGTTATGGATTAATAAAAAATAAATAAATACTTCTATGTAAATGAGATGACAGCCTGTCTGCTTTTTCTTTCTTTTTGTTTTGTTTTGTTTTTTTGAGCCATACCCTGCAGTAGTCAGGGGTTTTTGCAAGCTCTGCACTGAGAAATCATTCCTGGTCAGACTTAGAGGACTATATGGAATCAAACCCTGGTTTCCATATGCAAAGCAACTTTATTTAAACACCAAGGTTTATAAAATTATTCATAATCCAGTTGCTTGGGGTATTTAATGCTCCAACACCTATATTACTAACAGTGTAACCTCACTCAATCACTATCCCCAGTTTTCCACACTTCCACTAAATCTGCTGCCTGAGCCAGTACAAAATAATTTATTTAATATTGCTTGTTATAGAAAAAAAGGCTAATGGGATTATAAAAAAATTCTCCAATTTAAAATATTGAAAATTGTTCTTTCTCACAATGGGATCAATAAAGTTATTGTCTGAGGTTGCACTGAACTGTTTGTTGCTAGTTGAGTCTTCTGTGTATTGTGTTTTTTTTTTTTTAGTTTGTTTAACTGAAATTAGTTGTCATCTACGCTACTTTTCCAGCTAATTTGATGTGTTCCTACTGAGCTGAAGTATGATGGAATATGTAAGATCCAGGAGCTCCAGGATCTATAAAAATGGTATCATATTCTTGGTGCTTATCCCTCTTAAGAGGGAATTAGAGTGCTTAGCCCAAAGACCAGCTTGAATTTCAGTGACTTGGCTTGTAACTTTCCCAAAAATAGATGTGAAACTAAAGCTGGACTGTTGTTTATGACTGGAGGCTATGGGATGTGGGTACGACTGCTGGGGCTTTGGGAAGTGCACAGGTGTGAGGAGCTGCCTATCACCACCCTAAGAAGACCCCAGAGTTTTTAGACTGAAAACTCATGTACCCAGGATTGTCCTAGGCTTGGAGTCTCTGTAGAAAATAGTCCTGAAGCAGTGAAGTTAGTCTGTTTGCTTGGAGATGGTTGTGGGGTGTATATGTCTTTGAGCTGAGCAGAACTGGGCCCATCCCCTTCCTAAAGGTGCCCCAGATTTCATTCTCAAACTCAGAAGACTCTTTGGCTTAATTTTCATAACTGCAGAGATAAGCTGAGCCATTCTTTACATGGTAGTATCTATATGATAAGAATCCCATTCCTTTCTTTAAAATCTCACTCAGCAAATAGATTCCTTTGGTCAGATCAATCTACTATCATATCAAATATTACTAATTTCCAATAATTTTAGAATCTCATAATCATAGCATGATATTCCTTTATAATTAAATTCTGAAAGAACATCTTCTATAATAGACTCACCTCTGTGATTCATAATAGCATTACCCAGATAAGGCTATAAATAGCTTTATGAATGAGTGCAGAGTTTTGGTTAGAAATGCACTGCTCTTCAGCTCACTATGAGAATTGTTGCTGCTGATTTCACCCTAAAGTCTAAGTGGGGTGTGGCATTTACATCTTATGTGCTTGACATCCTTAGCATATCCTTGGCATATCCTAAAAGTTGTGAAATTTAAAGTCTACTAATGCTATTAGTTATGAAATTCTTCATTTTTCCTCATCATTTTCTTAAAGAAAGCTGTACTATTTTGAAGATAGAAATAGTGATTTTTTTTTGATTTAAAGAACCAACAGATGAAAAATAAAATTCTGGGGAGAAGGGCGGGCAGACATCTGGCTTCCGGTTTCCGTCTTAATTCTGGAGACCAGCTCTTGCCAGGTATAGGGTTTCAGGACGCCCCATACCGGAGCCCTTATCCCTAACCTGGGGAGTGCTGCGAGGCTTGGCAGGCTCCCAGCTGTCCTTGTCTTTTGCCCCTGACTCCAGGCCTTCCCTGGGTGCCAGCTCAGATGGCCAGAAGTGGGTTCAGGTAGACTCTTAGTGGTCCTCAGGCTTCCCCCTTCCCTCCATACTCCAGGGGAGAGGTGCATGGGGAGGAGGGCAGGCAGACATCTGACTTCCGGCTTCCTCCTTGATTCTGGAGACCAGCTCTTGCCAGGTATAGGGTTTGGGGAGTCCGCATACTGGAGGCCTTCTCCCTAGCCTGGGGAGTGGTGGGATGCTTGGTAGGCCCCAACCCGTCCCCCTTTTTCTCCCCTGGACTTCAGGCCTTCCCTGGGTGCCAGTCTAGGTGGACTCTATAGGGGTCAGCAAGCTTTTCTCTTACCTCTCCCTACACTAATTAGAATGCGCTTTGGGAGGAAGGCAGGCAGTTTTAGCACTGGTTTATGTTGGGACAGTCACTGGACATTTTTTCTCCTTTTTTCCTATTGATAGTATTGTATGCATATATTTTATATATCCATAGTATCCATCTTGTATTGTGACCTTGATACTGCCCTACAAAGCTCATTTAAAATATTTTACTGTCTCAGTCCCAACCCTTATTTCCCCACATTTTCCCATATAAGTGCAACTCATGGCATGAAGCTCACCACATAGAGTGATAAGTGCAGTTAGAGAAATAACTACACTGAAAACTATCATAGCAATGTGAATGAAAGAGGGAAAAAGAAAGCCTGTCTCAAGTACAGGTGTGGGTGGGGTGAGGAATAGGTAAATCTGGGAAAATGGTGATGGGAATCCTGCACTGGTGAAGGGGGTTTTCTTTACATGATTGTAATCATAAAATTACAATTATATTTGTAATCATGGTGTTTAAATAAAGATAATTAAAAAAAGAAAAAGAAAATTATTTAAAAATGATAGAGGGGCTCGGGAGCCAGGAGCAATTTCTGAGCATGGAGCCAGGAGTAACCCCTGAGCACTGCTGGGTGTGACCCAAAAACCAAAAAAAAAAAAATGATAGAGATGCATTTTTTTGCTAGAATAGCATTCATGTTACAATGTACAAACTAGCAAGATAATATTTTATGAACCATGATTTTATATACTGCATAAATACATTTTATACAATGTCAAGTATATTTCAATTTTAAGAATGATACATAGACTTGAAGCCAAAGTATCAGAAGAGGTACAAAAGAACCCAAAACCTGTGAATCAAAGATAAATATGTTAACATACCTAAGGTCCAGATTTCACATAAATTTCATTTTTCTAATAGGTCATGAAATACTTCCCATGCCTCTGATTTTTTTTTTTTTTTTGGACCACATCCAGTGATGCTCAGGGTTACTCCTGGCTATGTGCTCAGAAATCACTCCTGTCTTTGGGGACCATATGGGATGCTGAGGAATCGAACTGGAGTTGGACCTAGGCTAGCGTGGGCGAGGCACATTTGAGCCACCACTTCAGCTCCTATGCCTCTGATATTCATAGGTGCCAGACAACCATTACTTTATCATTTGTACTAACTTACATATGTCAATATTTTTGCTAATTAAATGTTTTGACCAATTATATAGATAAAAAAATTCACAGAAGTCCTTGATTTTAAAAATAAAAGGAATTCAAATTTTATAGCATTTGATTTTGACGTAAAATATAACATTTAAGTAGTTTATATTTTGCACACTTACTTTTACTGTATTTGATTTGTGCATTCCTTATCTCTCAAAAGTCTGAAAGCAGTATACATAGAAACTAAACCAAGTAGTGAAATTTACAGAATCATATTTGAAAATTCAAGCCCATTTACTCTATCTTCTTTCTTTTGACATCCACATAATCTGATCTGTAAGTGCAAAACAAACTGATAGTCCAAAAAGTAAAGTGAGTACTTGATATTTAAAAGCTAATATGTATGTTTATAGTTTTCTACAAGATCTTGAAGGATTACTTGAATTTGTTTCAAATTAATTATATTTTAAAAATAAATTCAATTCCAATGATACCAAAACTCTTAGATGATCATAAGAGCTTAAGTATAATTAAATAAACAGTATAGTTGCCATGTAATTCTGTTATATTATATATAGCTAAGTATTTGACATAGCAAAACAAGGATGTCTCTTTAGGAGATAAAGTATATATGCTTATTTTTTTCTTTGGTGCTGACTTTTGTTTATATAAAAGGAAGTCTTAAAATTATAAAGAACCATTAAGTGCTAGAATGGAATATTGGAAGCTATTGAATTACAGTGGAGTCCTTGCTTTAAAACATAATATATTCTTAAGAAGCAAAAATAGTTCAAATTAAGTGCACATTGAATAATACTATTCATAGCACAAGTATGAGAAGTAAAGATAATGGCATCTGGAAATAATAGTAGAAATTAAGTTAACTAAATGACTGGAAAAAGTGACCATTTACACTCATTTTTTAAATTCTCTAACAATTTCTTTTAAATTATTCATTTAGAAAGTGCTTAATTCTTGATTCTAAATTATTTTATACACTGAAGCATGGGACAAAGACAGAAGAATCTATCTCTATGAAATACTTTTTTTCATAGGGTGCACAAATTCTGTAACTAAGCATAGTTCAAAGTAAATGGTTCTCTGTGGAAAGTTCATGCTATCTTAACTATTTTACAAAAATTATAGGAATATTTTTACATTAACAAAAGATAATAATAAATGAAAAGAGAAAAAATAATTTCCAATTTTACGATTCATTTTTGATCTTTGGTTCTGTCCTCTTGACCTCACGGCAAGTTCTCCGTAGAAATATTCTAAGTCAGAAACATGATTCCATCTTACATATAGGATATATACGGTTGTGGCATTGACTCTAAAGGTATTTAACAGAGGGCAAGTTAATTTCCTTTACACTAAGTTAAAAAAAATTCTGGAGGTTTGATTATCTTTCTGTTAATCTCTCTCTTTAGAAGCTGTCTTAATGGAGTGGGGAGATAATACAGGAGTAAAGCAGTTGTCTTGGACGTTGACAATGTCAGTTTGATCCCAAGTAGTATATATATGGTTCTCTACACACTGTCAGGATAAATCCCTTGGCACAGAACTAGGGGTAAGTCCTGATTATCATCAAGTGTTCCCTCAAACAAAAAATAAAGAAGTAAAGACTAAAGAAAACATGTACTAATGACAAATGTGGACATTTACTATTAATACTTTCTTTTTAGTGGCTTGAGGAACACACCCCGTTTTACTCAGAGTTCATTATTAACTTTGTGTTATGAGTGGCCCTTTTGGTGCTTTGGGGACTGGATATAATTTTGGGGATTTGATCAGTGGCTGATGGTATATAAAGTAAACACCTTAACCTCTGCAATGACTCTGTATCCAAAAGAGTTTCAAAGATACAGGAAAATGAAAGGAAGGAAGGAAGGAAGGAAGGAAGGAAGGAAGGAAGGAAGGAAGGAAGGAAGGAAGGAAGGAAGGAAGGAAGGAAGGAAGGAAGGAAGGAAGGAAGAAGAAAGAAAGAAAAAGTGAAAGAAAAGAAAAGAATGATTTTAAATTACATTAATATAAATTAATATAGTACTAAAATAGATTTGAAGGCAACACTAAAAGGCAATACACTAAGTTGAACTTCATCTCTTTAGGTTCCATTAATTATGAACAAGAGCAGTTATAGAACTATCTTTTAGAGAAAAAAGTTGAAACTTTTTTACACATTTGATCTAATATTGAAAGTATTCTTTACCAAGAATTATTTTTTATTTAAAAAAATTCATATAAGTTAATGTGCAGTTTTTATAGAGATTTAGTAAAGATACTAGAGGGAAAATGAATATAACTAGAATGCTTAATTTTGGCATAATATAAATGGTCTTGGCTGAATGATAATACAGTAGGTAAGGCATTTGTCTTGCATGCAGCCAAACCAGGTTCAATCTCAAGCATTCTATATGATTCCCTGTGCACTTCTAGGAATACTCCCTGAGAAAAGAGCCTGAGTAAGACTTAAGTGTAAGCAAAATAAATAACTGTGCAAGCTCTTTCCATGACTTTATCTTGCAAATATAAGATAATGAAGCAAACATCAGTGTTATAAATATTCAGGCAGTAAATTTGACAGAATTTTGTGAAAGGTGGTGGAAAACTGAGGTTTAGTGAGAACTGGCAATCTCCCTGATAATTAGATATAAGAATTTTTGTTTGTTTTTGGTTCACACCAGGTGGTGCTCAGAGCTTACTCCTGGCTCTGTGCTCAGAAATCGCTCCTGGCAGGCTCTGGGGACCATATGGGTTGCTGGGAATAGAACCTGAGTCCATCTTGGGTCAGTCCTGTGCAAGGCAAACACCTTACTTCTGTGCTATCTCTCCAGCCCAAGATGATTTTATATATATATATATATATATATATATATATATATATATATATATATATATATATATATATATAAAAT
>PVKC010013163.1:0-23167 GCA_004027635.1 Crocidura indochinensis
AGAAGAAGAAGAAGAAGAAGAAGAAGAAGAAGAAGAAGAAGAAGAAGAAGAAGAAGAAGAAGAATCAAGTCTCTGAACTCAAATACCAATTTATAAAATACAGACATCAAAGTACTACAGTGACTGCAGGCTCTCAAGTTCCCATCCTCAAGTAATGAAAACTAAATACAAAGGAGCAGAGATCAATGCCCAGATTCAGAAAACATTTTGTTTTAGTAAAAGAAAAGTAAAGAAAAGGCAAGAAAGCTCACAGATTATGGGAGGGTTCTCCTTAGGGAAGTTTCCAGAGCTTTTACCATTTGTATTATTAATTATTAGTATTATTAATTTTTTTGCTTTTTGGGCCACACCCGGTGACACTCAGGGGTTACTCCTGGCTATGCACTCAGAAATCGCTCCTGGCTTGGGGCACCATATAGAATGCCAGGGGATTGAACCGTGGTCCCTCTTAGGTTAGCGCGTGCAAAGCAAATGCACCACTGCTCCAGCACCATCCTTTTGCAATATTTTTTAATAGTGTTTGAGTGAGTGAACACTTGTCATTAACTTTAGAGCATGGAGACTGGTACAACAGGGATAAGGATGTTGAGATAATTATTTCTGATGTCTAGTCATCTTTGTTATTAAGGTTACTGGGCACATTTTGTCACATACCAGATGAGTAATTCCTTTTCTTAGAGTTGATTCCTAATCCCACTCCTCTCATTCCCTTTTCTCTATCAAGATCATATTAAAATACTCTAGGAAGAGTAAGTTAGCAATGTCTACATTGTCTAGAATATGGGTTGCAGGAAGAGTAATCAGTAAGGACTTGTCACAAATGTGAAATCTCAGCTCATCCGACAAATATATCAAAATCTGCATCTGGTCCAAAGGAATTATATGGGCTATAGTTTGAGAATTAGTGAACAATGTCAGAGTTGCTCTTACATATTGTAATAAACGCAAAAGAAAGATGAGAAGTCAATAGAGTGATAGAATATAAGAAAAATTGTTCTTTTGCAATGTGAATCTATTACCTGTTCTTTTTCAAAAAACAAACTGTAAGGCTAGAGAGAAAGTTCAAAGGATTAGAGTTCACATTTTGATTATGGAAAATATGGATTCATCTGAGTTCAAGTAACATACGGCCCCCTATGTACTTCTGAAAACAACCACAGAGCAAACTACTGGATGTGGTCCCGACCTGCCCTCCCTTCATAAATATTTATAAAACGACCAAATATTTGAACACTAATATGATGTTTGAAATTACTGTTAATTTTAAATGGCATCATAGGAATCACGGTTATGTTATTTTATGCTATTTTTAAAATTTTGTTGGTATGGTTATAAATGAATTGACTTAATTTCTGGATTTGATTTAATATAATACAAGAAGGGTGAAGTGGTGAGGGGGAGAAGGAAACTATTCTAACTATAATTTGAAACTTGCTGATATCTTGGCATATTTTACTATTTTATTGCCATATGTTTGAAGGCTTTCAAATGAACATTACCATAAATGAAGGAAAGAAAGAATGAATGATGGAAAGAAAGAAAACAAATAAAGATAAAAAGAGAGAGGGGAGATAAAGAGAGAAAAGAAAGTAAGAAGTTCCACTGTTTAGCTAGAATAAAGATAATAGAGCCATACTAGTAGGAGCAAATGAATGATATATATGACATATAGTGAATGAAATGTTTATTAGCCCACAGACATTGAAAGCATCTAACTACTAGAGTTATCTATGTTCTTTATTAGCAAACAACTATATAAGTTTAAATTTCATTCCGTCTAATTTCAGTGTTAATTTCAGTCATGAAATTAAAGTGCAAACCTTGGCAACTATTCCAGTAGAGGTTTTGATAAATCCCTGATGCTGAGAAGCTTTCTTGTTCAATTTCAAGCACTTTGTGTTTGATTAGGTGCCTTGCTCTTGTGCTAATGGCCATCACAATCTCTGTCCCATCTGCTTCATGTATGAATAAAGCTTGTCTATTTGAATCACAAAAAGCCCTTGTAGGGAAACTTTTTTTGATGGTGCAGTGTAGCATCAGTACCAATCACATAAGTTTCATGAAGCTGCTAGTAAGGAAATTACTCTTCTCAAATATTAAGAATTCTGTGCTCAGTTAGGTAGATGCTTTTAAGGTTAAGAACAGTAATATCTAACATACTTTTAAGATATAGCATGATTTGAATTGTGGCTGCCAAGATCCAGGAAAGAAAATGATGGAGAACAATAATATATGATCCATCTCAAGTTAAGTCCTGAGCTGCTCTAAACATAGAGCCATATATATCACATGAATCAGGCAGGCACTGTAGAAACAGGATGCAAAGAGATTGTATTAAATGCTACTAACCCTGTCCATATATATATATATATATATATATATATATATATATATATATATATATATATATATATGCCTAGAATTAAGCATTCAACAATACTAAAATATTTGTTAAAAAAACAAATGAGTGTGTTATTTGTTTATGTAATTCCATGTGTTGGGTTCTTCATGAAACTATATATTTTTTGCCATTCCCATTACTCCTCACCCACAGATTTTCTAGTCTTATTTTAAAATTTGAGTCTGATCTAGAATAACATGGTTTGGGTTCAGGAACTGTTTTAAAAAAATTCTTAGAACTATGACATTACTTATCCTTGATTCCATTTCATTTTATAAATTTTTAATGATTTCATAAAATAAATGGTGCTATTTCTTCCTTAAGCATTCAGACTGTAGGGCTTGCTTACCTGCTTGCTGGTAACTAGAACCACCTGGTTGTAGGAGTCACTCAGACTCTGTATCCACCAGAGAACAAGAAAGTGATGGGTTCTTGATAAAGAAATGCGCTCTTAGAAGCCTTGTTCCAAATCCTATCTTTCTTTTTCTCAAGAATCTTCTTCCATTTTACCAAAGTTGACTTCTCCGAATTAATTCTTTATAGATTGTTATACATTTTGAAACCTAACCATATTCTTGTATTTTAAAAAAATGATGCATGTGTGTATTTCTCTTGTTCTTAAAGAGTGGAAATCAAAGTATTTATCATTGTTTTCTGTTAGAATTTTATGTATACATTATTGTCTTTTTAACAAAATATAAAAATATTCACTTTTTGGGGGGATTTGGGTTTTGGGTGACAGCCGGTTGCGCTCCAAGGTTATTCCTAGCTCTGTGCTCAGAAATCTCTCCTGGCAGTTACAGGAGACCATATAGGATGCCGGGATTCGAGTCTGTCCTGGATCATCTACATGCAAGGCAAATGCCCTACCTCTGTGCTATCTCTCCGGCCCCAAAATATTTACTCCCTAAATCACTGTATTTCATATGAAGGAAAGAGAGAAGAAAGTGAGAAAGAGAAAGCAAATAAAAAATAAAGTAAATGAAAAGTATAATATACTCTTAGTTTGGATATGAGTTAGTCCAAATATGCTTGACATTCTGTTCTAAAGAAATGCTGAAACATATGCAACACAGATCTAGTCAAGAGAGTTTAAGGTCTCTATTTTTATGACTTTTTATTACATTTTAATATTACATTTTAGGGAGCTTTAACTTTAAAAATATTTATTCATTTTCTTATTAAGTGGCAACTATCACAGTAGTGATTCAGTTTATGCTCACTGGCAATTATGACAAAAGATACTGATGTTAATTAAAATATATAAAAAGTAAGCCCCTGAAACCTGTAGTTACTCGCATGACAGTATACTTCAAGGGTGGAGAAACCTTGTATCTCTTAGGCCAAGGGAATTCCCATTCTCATCTCCCCAATATTTATTGTGCCTATGCAAGAAAAAAAAAGAGTAGCACAAATCAATTTTTTTGTTTTGTTATTGTTGTTGGTTTTTGCCGTTTTCTTTTCTTCTTTTTTTTTTTTTGAGGTTTGTTTTGTTTTTATTTTAGGACCGTGGTTATTGTGTGGATGCTGTCTATATTGCTCTGGTGCTTTTCGAGATTTCTGTTTGATTTTTTTATCTTTTATTTTATTTTTTGTATTGTTGTAATGTTTTTCTTCTTTTTCCCTTTCTGCTCTTAAATTGATAGATATAGCCTCTAGAAGGACTCCTCCCATTTTTTGCTTGTCTAATTTTTGCCCCATATTATTTTATTTTTTTTTTCTTCTCCTGTCTTCAAACAGAACCACACAACTTGAACCGTCTTGTTCCACCCCTAAAATGGAGGGGGAAATAATGAAGGGTACCAAGACTAAACAGTCATTAAATATTAAGTAGAAATAAAAAAAATGATCAAACTTAAACACCAAATCCAAAGCCAATGACAACAGAATTGATACTCAATTTACAACATACTAGACACAGAGAGGACCACTTATATCGCAGCCTGGGGGCCTAAAAGAAGTGGATATGGGATGTATGCTGGGAACAGGGGTGGAGGGAGGACAACATTGGTGGTGGGAACACCCGGATTCAATATCAATATGTACCTAAAATATTACTGTGAAAGATATGTAATCCACTTTGATTAAAATAAAAAATAAGCCCTTGAAAAGAGATTAAATTTTTAAATTATGATAGTTTTAAAAATCCACAACAATATATACTCAAAGGATACATGTTTCTTTCTTGAAAAGAGGTCCTATTCTTGAATATACAATTATTAATGGATTATACATCTTGAGAAATAAAAGATTAATGTCTAGTTATTAAAAAAGATGAAAAATTTCCACCAGTGACAACTTAGAAAGATCACAAAGTTAAGCAAAATAAATCAGGAAAGAGATAAATACTATCATGTGTGATACAAAGAATCAAGGAAAGTGAACAAAGCCAAACAATTAAATTCTAAATATAGAACTGGAGGAGAGGGTTCAATGGACTGTGGAGGACATACATTGGCAGTTTAATGTGCATATGCAATGATATCTGATTTCTTTTGGGTAGGGAAGACACAACTGGCAGTGCTCAAGGATTACCCTTGACTCTGTGCTCAGGGATCATTGATCTACAGGGGCTCGATGAGGTAATGGAATCAAACTTAGATTCACTGTGTTCAAGGCAAGCATTTTACCCACATACGGTACTATTTCTATAGCCTGCATGCAATTAATTTGAAATAATACATATTTGGGAGGGTATAAGAAAGTATTCCTAAAAATAAAGTCATACAAGCCAATAATGAAATAATAATAACAAAATTATTGAAAATAAATGATAAATATCTCTCAAGAGTACATGTCTCGGATATAGAAGATGGCATAAAGAATGACATTTGAGTAATTTTGAGTACCAACCAACAAAACAGTTCTGGAACTTGAGGTTAATTATTGATGAAAAGAGAAGTATTAGGAAACATAACTAATCACAATGCATCTCTGAAATCCTCATAACTTTTTACGTGAAATTTGAATTGTGTGTAGGACACAGAAAAATAATAAGAGCTTGAAGGTGAATAACAGAACTCTAACTTTTAATTAGTAGTCAGGATAGGAAGCAAGTCAGAAGCAAGGACTAAAATTAGAGTCCTACTGTAAATCTAGAAGACAATTCAAGCTATTCTAAAACAGTTTTTAATCAACCTTCCAGCTCTTCTTCTCCTATCTTGGAACTAATTCAAAGACCAAACTAAGGAATATCCACTACCCACATCCACTAAATCAAGTCTAATTTTGCATATGACTTCAACTGAAACTATCATTTTAGATGAGGTTAAGACTGAAGTCTGAAGGGTGCTGAAATTTGTGGATTTCCATCTCACTGAGAATGTAACATTTTGTTTTTTTGGTTTTTGGGTCACACCTGGCAGTGCTCAGGGGTTACTCCTGGCTCCATGCTCAGAAATTGCTCCTGGCAGGCACGGGGGACCATATGGGGCACCGGGATTTGAACCGATGACCTTTTGCATGAAAGGCAAACGCCTTACCTCCTTGCTATCTTCCGGGCCCCGATATTGCTAAATTCTTAGTAAAAAAAAACTTTATTCTGAACAAGTTTGTGAACAAGGGCCATTTCAATATTTCTTTACTCTGGTTTTTAGGGAACACAAAGCTGGTAAACATATTTTCTGCTTCTTTTCTGCTTAAATATTTTCCTGAGGAACCTCTGAAATGCTATCTCTTCTTTGATAGCAAAATATTAGATTCATAAATAGCCTGATATAATTGAATCCAAATTTCACGGTTTGAATTCAAATTCAGAAATAAGATTGGTCTATCTGTTCATTCTGTGCAGCTGCTGTTTGTATTATGCTTACTGACCTTCTAAGTTCCAGCCAGGACAGGAAGTATCTGATTTGTCTCTTGACATCTCAGTCATACCTAACATCTGACTGGCCTTAAGCAGGAAAACATATTAATAAAAAAAGGGGGAGCAAAAAGAAACATTTCTAGAGAGGAAATTATTACACCTGACCTTGCAGTATCCTACCAGTTTAAATTAAGGCCTGGACTAAAGTTGTATATTCCCCTCAGAGTCTCGAAGATGATTTATTACTGAGTTGGCAACCAGGCACAGAAACAGACAAGAAAAACTGATTCCTAATCAAACATGTGTGTGTCTCCTCTGCTGTGTGCAAAGTGCTAGTGACTGATCACACCATATGCATGAATGTTTCATGTGTAACAAACTCCTTACAGACATACCTTGGTTCTTCTTCTAGTATTCCCTCTTAGAATGATCTTATTACTAGTTTTCATATGAATCCATTAAGGAATAGACTGATTCTGTTTTCATTTCTTGGCTAGGAATCGATTAATCCTAAAATTTTTGTGGAACAAAATGGTGAAGAAGAGTCGTGTTTGCAAAGTGACCATGGTGAAAAAAGGAGAGAAAAACACTGTTGAATTTTTGACTTTGAAATCAGGCAAGGAAAAAGAAGGATGTAGTTTCAAAAGGAATAATCCAATTGTTGAATTAGAATGAGGTGATGGACTTTCTCCTCCCCATGATTATTTATTCTGTATGTGATAAAACATTGATGACATATTTCTTTCTGGTTTTTTGTTTATTTGCTTTTTGTCCATTTGATTTTAAGTGAACAGGCTAAGGGTATGAACATTAACATTGTTTACCAGCATCACCATTATTCATCTACAGAACTTTTTTTCAGTTCTAAAATTTGCACCAGTTATGTAATAACTCTTCACACCTCTTTTCCCCAGATACTGGAAACCTTTATTCCACTTACTGTGTTTTTGAATTTAACATTTAAATACCTCATATAAATAGAATTCTATAAAATTTGTCTCTGTGTGAGGCTTATTCCATTTAGATTGATGTTGTCAAATTTAATCCAGGTTGTCAAATGTGTCTGAATTTTATTCCTTTTAAAGATGAAATAGTCCATTTCATTATATGTTTACACTAAATTTAGTTTATCTATTCATCTGTTTGTGGACCTGGGTATTTCCACTTTTTGGATATTACAAACCCTATTGCTAGAAAACTTAGTACACAAGTATATATGAAGTACTTTCTTTTCTATACAGAAGTGGGAATGATGTTTTTGTTTTGTTTTGTTTTGTCTACACCCGGTGGTGCTCAGGGCTCTGTGCTCAGAAATCAATCCTGGTAAACTCTGGGGGCCAGATGGACTGCTGAGAATTGAACCCATGTCCACCCTGGATTGGCAGCATGCAAGATAAATGCCATACTGCTGTAGGTTAGCTTCACGAATTTGTCATCGTTGAGCAGGGGCCATGCTAATCTCTGTATCATTCTGATTTTAGTATATGTGCTGCAGAAGCAGCACTGATGTTTTTCTTAATCAAATGGATTCATAAGTGGAATCATATACTTCATGAACTGACAACAGAGAGCTTTTCCCCATTATTATGACCCCACTGTTTTCATTTCCAAGTGGTTCTTCCAAATTCTAGATCCTCAACTGCAAATTGATGATCACTCAATGATGATCACTCCTACATGCATAGGGATGGGAATGGAATTTAGACATTATGTTCATAATTTAGTGGAAACCTAGGTGTAGCTGTTACTCTAAAGTTCAATGATATGTCCATGTAGTCTATGTTAGTCTGTAAAATGGTATTTTCACAATCTTTTGACCCTCTAACATCATGACTATATTAAATAAAGTGCTAACCTGTGTTCAGTTTAGGGCTGTTCAAATAAAAATTAGTATAAGTTCATACATTTTAGTCCCTTAAAGTAAATAAAAAGTTTTCATCAATTCTCTTGTTGCTTACTTTACATCATACCCAGTAGTGCACAGGATTCTGCTCAGGGACCATTACTGGCATGCATAGCAAGCACATTATCCGCTATACTATCACTCTGGCACAACTTTTTATCAATTCTTCTGATAGGTTTGGCATATAAATTCATTAGAGATGGTAACAAGTTTAAACATTTTCTGTTTTCTCACCCATGTAAAATTATTAAAATGCAACAAGTGTGTGTATGTATATTGTGTATGTTTGTCTGATTAGACTTATCTTCTTTTCCTACCATATAATTTTTGTAATAAAACTATAAGGTATAGAATAAAACCATAAATAAAAAATATGTAAAATCTTAAAGATTCCTAAAATAAATTATTTGTCATAATGACAAAGCTATGATAAGAGGGCCTGAGCAATAGTACAATGAGTAAGTCTCTTGCCATGCATGCAGCCAGCCTAAGTTTGATTCCTGCATCCCAAATGGTCTCCAGTCCCATCAGGAATTATTCTTAAGAGCATTTCTGGGTGGACCCCCCCAAAAAACACACAAAATCAAAACTGTGATGTGAAATTAAATACACTTTAACATCAGACATCATTTATCAAATAACGTTCACTTTTAAATGAACAATCAAATTTCTTTCCGAGGCAAGTGAAGAACAGAGTCCTTTTAAAATTCAGAATACAACATATTTACCCTCCTAAAATAATCAAGTTTTGAACTGTTCATAATAGTTGTCTAATATACTAATATTAGACTAATATTCTTGCAGCTCATTTTACCGACAGAATTATCAAATATGTGCAAGAAAATTGGAAAAATCTCTACAAGCACAAAAAGGCTTTTATTGCATTAACAAAATATTAACAATATCATAAAAACTGACTATAATGGGCAAATAAATTAAGATTCTTCACCTCTCTTAGTTTGTCATATATTTAGTTCTGCCATTTCCCATTATAGAAGAAGCTCTTCAGCTATTGTGAGAAAAGTACATATTAAAATACTTATGAGTTCTTCTACCTTCCTGGTCCACCATAGTCTCATTGTTGCCTAACAACAAGGCCATCTTATGTATTCAGGCAAATAACCTTTAATATGTATTACTTAAAAACATGACTTGAGTTATTTTTAAACTTCCAAAATATTTTTTCACATCTATTTTAAATTGCAGCATGCTTTTGAGATATAAAACCCTAAGAAGAAGTCATTGTACAGTTTTTAGTTCTCTTCTATTGATTTGCCTCAGTGCAGACTGACCAAATATAGAAATCCCCAAGAAGGAAACATGACTAAATGCCAAAGTACACTATAAATGACAGCTTAACAGTGACTCCATCCTTAAAGCCATCTTTTGAAGCCACAGATACCATTGACCATTTCCAGGAGGGAGGCAAGGGCCTTCTTTTACGTAATGATACTAGAGAGTATACTATAATCAAATTTCTTGGAGAAAGTTATTTGAGTGCATGTAAAGTGAACTTAGGTAAAAGTCTAACAAAGGTTCTTTTCTCAACTTCCTTTATCCTTAACCTCTTTTTTGAGATGCAAGATTCTACTGGATAATTGTTCTGCTTGCTAAAGTCAGGTCTCTTCATTGTGTTTGCATACACAGGGCTGTATTGTGGCTAGGAATTGATTATGGTACCAGGAATCACAGAAAGAAGAGTTGTCAGGATCTGTTATTCACATGCAAGTATTGAACTTGTGGTCTTATATATGCAGGGTAGGCACTTTAGCTATTAAAATGTCTCTTGGTCACTTCTTTATGTTTCTCTCCTTCTCTCTCAAAGCTCCCCTCCCATGTCTCCAGCTCTTTTCTATTTCTGTCTCTCATACACAACTCACAAATCACTCAGCCAGCCATTGTTTCAGTCTCTACAATGCCAGAGCGTCTTCCATTTTGAAACATGACAGCTCAGAGAAAAAGATGCACAGAAGGATGAACGCACTGGAAGCCACAGTTGCTTGAGAAAGTGAATGCAGCACATTGAGAGCCCATCCATTCTTTACAGGTAATGCCCTCAGGAGTCCTGGGCTTCCATATTTAGTTTCAGAGTTAGTAAGCTGTTTATAGTCTGCATTTAAATTTCTTTTGATGCCAAGAAGATCAATATACATAGGATGCACTTAACATTCAATTTAGAACTTCAGGCAACATAGAGCTTCTGCTAAAAAATATGCCTTGGGGCCCATGGACTAGCATCTGCAATAGCCTGCATGTTCCATCCATCTGTTCCTGTGTTGTCAGACTAATGTGCCCCAAGGAGTGATATTGCCAACGATGCTTGTCCATTGGCTTTTCAACGTGTTTACTTTATGCACTTGGACTCTAGAACTGGGTGTGGAGTTACTGTGAAGGTCTTTTTGTATGCTTCTGAGCATGGTGATACTATAAGTTCTCTGACTGTTTAAGTTCTCAAGTCTATAAGTTCTCTGTCTCATATGCTTATGTAGATACTATTTACATAATTTATTTACAAATCAAACCTTCTCCAGGCATAAAAACTTTGTCCTACACTGATCTCTTACTTTATCTGAGTATTGCCTAAAAAGGTGGGCATCAAGAGACTTGGTAAATACCACCAAATTTTATGTACAGGAAAGAGGCTTACAATGAATCATGCATTTAAAAAGGAAAGAATTCCTATTTAAAGTGCCAATCACACCCTAATTTAATCTTTTGTAAGTGGTGATTTTCTCCTTATGTTTTCATGGTGTGAAGCCCACCCACATGTAACTTCATGACAACTGCAATAATTTCATATCACAAGTCTATTGAAAATGTTTCCACATTGAAGCATATCTGAGCCCACACATATTGTTTCCAAAAGAACTTTTAAATTATAAAGCTACAAGATTCTTGAGGGTAAGGCCATGTCTTCTATGACTTTGTTGTTTCCTATTATAGCCATCACAGTGCTTTCTTTTAAAAAATGAATTATTGGGGCTGAAGCAGTAGTGCTTTTGGCTTGCACACAGCTGACCCAGGATGAATGGTGGTTTGAATCCTGGCATCCCATAAGATCCCCTGTGCCTGCCAGGAGCGATTTCTGAGCACAGAACCAGGAGTAATCCTTGATAGCTGCCAGGTGTGTGACCCAAAAACCACACACGCACACACACACACACACAAAGAATTCTTGTTGAAATTACATTGTGTAAGTTCCAGGTATATACCATCATACTCAATAATTATATACATTATATGATTACTAGCAAAATTATGTTTCAATTAAACATTTCATAATATATATTAACTTATCATATTTTTATCCATCTCCTAGCATTTTTCTTTAGTAACCATGTATTTCTTCTAGTAGATAAGAGTATGTTTTTGTTACTCATAAATGTTATATACATAGACACAAGCAATATATCTACTGAAAATGAATAAAGAAATTCATATTAATATGGATTACTAATAGATTATTAATGGTTTTAAGAAACTTAGTTTTATTCATTTTTATTTGGAAGTCATATACATGCATGGTGGCTGTCAGTGGCTTTGTCTTTGTGGGCTGCTCCTGGTTGTGTTTTGATATCATGTGGTGCTTGAGATAGAATTGAAACTTTTTTCTTTTATTATTATTATTTTTTTTTTTTGGTGATGCTCAGGGGTTACCCCTGGCTATGTGCTCAGAAGTCGCTCCTGGCTTGGGGGACCATATGGGACACAGGGCGATCGAACCGCGGTCCGTTCAAGGCTAGCGCAGGCAAGGCAGGCACCTTACCTATTGCGCCACCGCCAGGTGCCTGAAACTTTTTTTTTGAGTTGCAAGAGATCTAGTTATTTTTTTTAAGTTTTTGAGTTACATGTGGTGGTATTAACTTTTGGAGGTGCTTGGGGGAACTATATGGTATTGGGAGTTCCTAAAAATAATTTTTAAATGAAAACTATAAGAAGATAGTTGGCAATATCAGTATATGTAACCAAAACCTGCTAAGTTTAATATTTTCCAGGACTATCTTAAAAATTATTTGTGGGGAGCCACACCCAGCAGTGCTCAGGGATTACTCCTGGCTCTGAGCTCAGAAATCAATCGCTCCTGAATCAAAAGTTTATATGGGATGCTGGGGAATGAATCCACATCTATCCTGGGTCAGTCGTGTGCAAGGCAAAAACCCTAGCGCTATGCTACCACTCCAGCCCCTTTAAAATGTTTCTAAGAAAAAGTAAATGAGGACCAGAGAGAAAATAAAGCACTTGACTACACTCAGTCAACTCAGGTTTGATTTCTGTTACAATATGAGGTCCAAAGACATGGTGAGGGCATAGCCAAGGAGTATTGCAGAGTGTGTCCTCCCAAAACAAATCACAAACATATCCCTCTATCTTCAGAAATAATGGCATAACTTGTTAACTTCTCACAATTAATTTTGCTTTTAAACACATATGTATTCATGTCCACAAGTAACATGTTTTGTAGCATTAGTATTACTGGTAAAATACTCTGATTATTTTGAACTTAATTTTTTCACTCAGCATTGTACTTGTGAGTTGTTCATGTTACTTACTAAGATATCTAGTTGTTCAATATGCTGAAAAGCATACTGAAGATTATTTATCTATTCCCCATCCTCCCCATTCCTGAACTCTTAGGCTAATTACAACTTTTACTGATATAAACAATGCTACAAGAAATATGTTTCTGTATGTATGTAATATCTACCCATTTTCAGAAATAACTGTTCACAGAATTAGCACACATTTTTAATTGCTTTATTTTAGGCACCATGTTTACAAAATTTTTCATTGTTGGGTTTCTGTCATACAATGTATACCTTCCTTCACCAGTACACACTTCTTGTTATCAATGTCCCCAATTTCCCTTCCATTTCCTTCTTGCCTGTTTCTAGGGCAAGCAATTTGTTTCTCTGTTTAACTCACTCTCTCTTCCATTTTGGCACTGTGCTCTGCTCTGTTGTTAAGGAAGGGGTGCCTTGCATATCACTTTCTCACCTTTCAGCACTGAGTTCTGGCCGAGAGCAATCAATTTCAGCTATTATTGTCCTAGAAGATCTTTCTTTAACTGCACTCACCACTCTTTGTGATAAATTTTCTAGAATGGGCTGGACTGCTGGACCCTTTACACTATTGTCTCTGAATATTCCTTCCATACTGTCTTTTACTTTCCTTATCTCCTGCAAATGAGTGCTATTATTCTATGTCTATTCTTTTCCCTCTGACTAATTTCACTGAGCATATTCATATTCATCTCCGTATTCATCCATGTATAAGCAAATTTCATTTTTCCTCATGGCTGCATAGTATTCTATTATGTACCTATGCCACAGTTTCTTTAGCCACTCACCTGCTGTTGAGTACCTTGGATTGTTTCCAGATTCTGGCTATTGTAAATAGTGTTGTGCTGAACATATAAAGTAAAGAGGGCATTTTTTTAATTGGGTTTTTGTGGTATTGCTGGGTCTGATGGAAGTTCAATTTCTAGTTTTTTGAGGAATAACCATATTGTTTTTTAAAAGAGCTGCATCAATTTGTATTCCCACCAGCAATTAAATAGATCCCTTTTCCCCCAAACCCATGCCAGTACAGACTGTTCTTGATTTTTGTGATGTGTACTAGTCTCTGTGGGGTGAGATGACATCTCATTGTTATTTTGATTTGCATCTCCCTGATGATTAGTGGAATAATTTTCATATGCCTTTTGACCATCTCATTTTTTTTCCTTTAAGGAAATGTCTGCTCATTTCTTCTCCCCATTTTGGATAGGGTTAGGTTTTTTTCTCTTGTAAAATTTAATCAGTGCCTTGTATACCCAAGATATTAACCCCTTATCTGACGGGTATTGGGTGAATAGTTTCTCTCATTCCATGGGTGGTCTCTGTATCCTAGTTTCCTTTGAAGTGCAGAAGCTTCTCTGTTTACTGTACTTCCATTTTTTTTAATCTTCTCTTCCATTTGCTTGGCCAGTTTTTATTTATTTATTTTTTGGTTTTTGGGTCACACCAAATAACACTCAGGAGTTACTCTCTACATTCAGAAATCATTCCTGGCAGGCTCAGGGGACCATATGGAATGCTGGGATTCGAACCACTGTCCTTCTGCATGCAAGGCGAACACCTTGCTTCCATGCTCTCTTCGGCCCTGCTTGGTCAGTTTTGCTTCACCCTTGAAAATGCCTTTAGCTTCTGTGTTGTAGTGTTCTGTCTACGTTTTTCTATATGTACCTTTAGCTCTGATATAAAAATCTTTACTCCACTATGATTTGGCCTTTGGAATTAGCATATTTTACATCCCTATCTACAATCAAATTACTCTTCAAATTGTTTATAACCTTCTATAATTCCCCAATAGTATGTAAAATTTTCATTTCTCCCATCCTTGCCTACACAAATCACACATATTTTGTATCTCACCTCATCTCTCTCAAGTATGTTTCATTTATGATGAAGACAATGACATTCAACTGTCCTTAAATAATTGCTAGTACAGATCCTTTAATTATAATATGACATGGATGTGTTAATTTTAATACAGTGGGCTCTAATTTAGAGCTAAGTGAGAAAAAAAGGCTCTGAGCTGAGATGTGATAACTTATAGAGAACCGGAATAAATCTTTATGCACTGCTGAAATGAAGAAAGTTCCACCAGAAACATGCAATAACTTGCAATAACATATTTATAATATTTGGAAGTGGTAAAGTATCTCAATTCCAAGTATTTTTTAATATTTATTGTTTTACATTTTTATAGGCAAAATTCAGGTCAGATATGAATAATCTAAGTGGTTTTTCAACAATAGGAAAGTCCCAAGATCAGTTATGGTATCTATTTCAATTAATAAAATAATACCTAGATTAAATATTTCTCTAAGTGGTTTAAAATAAAGTAACATGATCATTAGGTGTATGATTATTTCTGCATCATGACTTTTATTATGAATGACAACTGTGACCTCTATAAGTGAGTAAAGGAAATGATTGGAAGATTGAAATAAAAAGGTTGTTAAAGAAACAGGACTTCTTTTCTTTTCTTACGTTTACTGCCATATTTCTATCTCAATACCATGGCCTTTATATGGTTTTGTTTGTTTTTTTTTTTTTTGAATGCTCACTGGATATTTCATTTGACGATTCTTTATGTACAGTTATTCTATGCCACCTTCATTTTCCCCTCCATCTCTCAAACCAATAATGAAAGCCTCTGGAAGGAATCCACCCATTCCTGGAGTATTTGATCCCTTTCTTTCTTTCTTTCTTTATTTTTATTTATCCAGGTTTTTCTTTTTCAAACAAATCCACATAACTTGTACTGACTAGTCCCGCCTCCCAATCAGGGAGGAAAGAGGGGTAACCAAGACCAAACAGTTGTAAGACCACCAAGTAGTAAGCTAGACGCAGAAGGGGACCACTTGCTTTAGCAACCCCGGGGGGGGGGTAGGGGAGAGGATATGGGAAGTAGGACGAGAACGGAGGTGGAGGGAGGACTTTTTGGTGATGGGAGTTCCCCTGATTTTATGTTAATTTGTACCTAAAATATGATTGCCAACGATATGCAACCCAATATGTTTAAAATAAAAATTATATTATTAAAAAATGAAACAGGACTTCTGGAATATTTTTGTAGTAAAAGCAGTTTTTCAAAGATTTTACTAATGACATAATCAAGACCAACTTTTACAACAGTTCATTCCACTTTATTTATCCCATGTCCAGTTCTTGGTCATAACAATAAAGTTATGCATAGAATAAATATGTAAGAAAAAGAGTTTATTTCCTGGAGAAAATGTGATAATCTAGTTATATAGAAAAAATTGGATGTTGATTGGCAAATCAAAAAAATCAAGATATCACATTATACTAATGAGACAAGTACATATCACAAAGAACAAAAACAACGAGCGTTGGCATGGATGTGGAATAAAAGCAACCCTGCATCACTGCCGTTGGGAATGTCAATTTGATCCAGCCTTTTGGAACAGTATTTGGATCTTTCTCAAAAAGCAAGTAATTGAGGGGCCGGAGAGATTGCATGGAGGTAAGGTATTTGCCTTGTGTGCATAAGGTAGGTGGAATCCCGGCAACCCATATGGTCCCCGAGACTGCCAGGGGCGATTTCTGAGCCTGGAGCCAGGAGTGGCCCCTGAGCGTTGCCGGGTGTGACCCAAAAACAAACAAACAGAAACAAACAAAAAAATACTAGTAATTGAGCTTAACTCAGCAATTCCATTCTGGGCATTTACCCTAAGGGCCCAAAAACTCATATATGTAACATTGGCACTATATATGTATGTAATATATAGAGTGTGTTTAATATACATTTAACTTCTCTGTTCACGGTAGCTCTATTCATCAAAAGTCTGGATACAACCCAAGTGCTCAAGAGAAGATGATTAGAGATAGAAATTATAGATTATATATACAATGGAATACTACTCATCTGTAAAAAAATGTAATCATAAAATTTTCTGCCATGTGGATGGAGTAGAGAGACCCTTTTAAAATTGTATTTCTATCTCCTAGATAGAGGATTCCACCATTTTAATAGAACCTTATAACATGAATCATTTTGTTCTGCCTCATATTTCTATATCTTCCTACAAATTGAGAAAAGAAAAATAAAGTGAATGGGACCCAGGGGCCAAAAGGTCTCAGGTGCATTGAGTGGGAAAAAAAAGGTTAGAATTAAATACCCAACCCAAAGTCAATAACAATAGAATCAAGAGACTCAAGCTATAAGAAGCTAAACACAAAATGGAGCTGTTATACTAATAGACCAAAGAGCTAAGGATGGAGGTATGGGATGCACGCTGGGAACTAGGAGGAGGGATGTCAACACTAGTGGTGGGAATGTCCCTAATTCACTGTCACTACACGCCTGAAATACAACTGTGAAAGACTTGTAATTCGCAATAGTCTCAATAAAAAATTTTTAAAAATCGTGGAAAAAAACTGTATTCTGAACAAAGTTGTAGTCCATGGTGTGTAAAATAAATTTTAATAATTACTTTATTTAATCACATGATTACAAAATCATTCATGATTGAGCTTCAGTCAAAGACTATACTGCCCATCACCATTATACATTTTCTATGGCCAATGTCCCCAGTTTCCCTCCTAAACTCCCTGCTACCTGTCTCTGGTAGAAATTTTACTTTTCACTTTTTCTTTCTTCCTTTTTTTCTCTTTTGGACACTGTAGTTTGCATTATTGTTAATGAAGGAGTACCACGCATATTCCTTTATGCCTTCCTGTTTTTGTCAGAGTGATTAGTTCCAACAATCATTGTCATAGTGGACCCTTATCTACCCTAACTGTATTGTCAGCTTTTTTTTTTTTTTTTGGTTTTTGGTTTTTGGGCCACACCCGGCGACACTCAGGGGTTACTCCTGGCTATTCGCTCAGAAGTCGCTCCTGGCAGGCACGGGGGACCATATGGGGAACCGGGGGATCGAACCGCGGTCCATCCTAGGTTAGCGCAGGCACCTTATCTCCAGCGCCACTGCCCGGCCCCGTATTGTCAGCTTTTTATTGCAATCTTCCTGCCATAGACTGGTTCTCCTGGGACTCTCCTCTATTGTTTCTGGATATTGATACTGTACTATCTTTTATTTTGCTTGATTCACACAAATTAGGGGATTATTCTATGTCTATCCCTCTCCTTCTGACTTCTTTCACTCAGCATAATACTCTCTATATGCATCTATGCATAACCAAATTTTATGACTTCATTTTTCCTAACAGCTGCATAGTATTTCATTGTGTAGATATTCCACTCTTTCTTTAGCCATTCATATATTCTTGGGCATGTGGGTTGGCCAGATTCTACCTATTGCAAATAGTGCTGTGATGAACGTAGAAATGCAGCAGGCTTTTATGCATTGTTTTTTGGCTTCCTAAGGTATATCGCTAAGGAGTGGTATTGTTTGGTCATATTGAAGCTCAAATTCTAGATTTTTAGGAATGTCCAATTGTATTAAAAAAAAAGGCTAGACAGTCCTCATTCTCACCAGCATGAATGAGTTTCCCTTTCTCACCACATCCCTGCCAGTACTGATTATTCTTGTTCTTTTTGATGTGTGCCAGTCTCTGTAGTGTGAGATGGTACTTCACTGTTATTTTGCTTTGCATCTTCCTGGTGATTAGTGATGTGGAGCATTTTTTCATGTGTCTGTTGGCCATTTGTATTTCTTCTTTGAGGAATTGTCTGTTCATTTCTTCTCTCCATATTTTGATAGGGTTAGATTTTTTTTTCTTCTTAAGATCTGTCAGTACTTTGTATATCTTAGATATTAGTCCCTTATCTGATAGGTATTGGGTGAATAATTTCTCCCATTCTTGGCTGGACTTTATATCCTTATCACTATTTACTTTGAGGTGTAGAAGCTTTTTAGCTTAATATGGACTCATGTCTTTATCTCCACTTCTACTTGTTTAGAGAATTCTGTTTCCTCCTTCAAGATGCCTTTAGTCTCAATGTCATGGAGTGTTTTATCTATGTGTTGTTCTATATTCCTTATGGTATCAGGTCTGATATCAAGATCTTTAATCCATTTGGATTTTACCTTCATACGTGATGTTAGCTGGGAACCTAAGTTCAATTTTTGCAAGTGGTTAGCCTGTTGTGCCAACACCACTTGTTGAAGAGGCTTTCCTTGCTTCATTTAGGATTTCTTGCTCCTTTATCAAAGATCAATTGATTGTATGTCTGGGGAACATTCTCTGCATACTCAAATCTATTCAACTAATCTGAGGTCTGTCTTTATTTCAGTACCATGCTGTTTTAATGTAGTCTCATTTATTTATCTCAGCTCCCACTTGCCTTTATTTCAATGTCATGGAGGGTTTTGCCTATATTTTTCTGAAGCCTTCTAATATCAGGCTTGATATCAAGGTCTTTAATCCACTTTTATTTGACCTCTGTGCACAGTGTTAGATTTTTTCTGTGTTTATTTTGCATATAGTTGATAAATTTTACCAAAGCCACTTGTTGAAGAGGCTCTCCTTGCTCCAGTTCATATTTTCTTACCCTTTTATCAAAAATTAATTTGTTATAAACATCAGGATAAGTCTCAGAATATTCAAATCAATTAAATTAATTTGAGGGTATGCCTTCCAATACTATGCTGTCTTAAAGACCACTGCTTTATAGTACAATTTAAAGTTGGGGAAAGAGGGGCCGGAGAGATAGCACAGCAGCATTTGCCTTGCAAGCATTCGACCCAGGACCTAAGGTGATTGGTTCAAATCCCGGTCTGTGTTTGCCAGGAGTTATTTCTGAGCAGATAGTCAGGAGTAATCCCTGAGCATTGCTGGGTGTGGCCCCAAAACAAAACAAAACAAAAAAACAAAACAAAAAAAAACAAAAACAAAAAATAAAGTTGGGAAAAGAGATGACTCTCATCTTTTTTCCCTCTAGGTTTGCTTTAGCGATTAATAATGTTTACTATTCCAAGTGAATTTCAAGAGTGTTTAGTCTACTTTTTTGAAAAATGGCACATCAGGTTGCCCCTCTTGCCACTCATATTCAATATAGTACTAGAAGTACTTACCACAGCAGTTAGGCAAGAAAAAGATATCAAGGGCATCCGTATAGGAAAGGAAGAACTTAAGTTCTCATTTTTTGCAGATGATATGATATTATATTTAGAAAATCCTAAATACTACCAAAAAGCTTCTAAAAACAATAAAATTGTATAGTAATGTGTCAGGCTACAAAATTCCATGGCTTTTCTATATAAAATAATGAAAGAAAAGAATTATTAAAAATAAACTCATTCATAATCGTGCCTCAGAAAATCAAGTACCTTGGAGTCAACTAAAGATGTAAAAGACCTATACAAAGAAAACTACATCCACTTCAAGAAATATAAAACTACATAATGAATTATACTCGGTTCATGGATTGGGAGGTTCAGCATCATTATAATGGCAATATTTTCCAAAGCATTGTACAGATTAATGTAGTCCCTAAAAGAATACCCATGGCATTTAAAAAATAAAATCATTTTTAAATTAAAAGAGAATGTACTGTATGAAAAGGTGTTCTATATCTTCAAAACTAAACTCTGGGGCCGAGTGGTGGCGCTGGAGATAAGGTGCCTGTGCTAACCTAGGATGGACCATGGTTCGAACCCCTGGTTCCCCATATGGTCCCCCGTGCCTGCCAGGAGCGAGTTCTGAGTGAATAGCCAGGAGTAACCCCTGAGCATTACCGGGTGTGGCCAAAAAAAAAAAAAAAAAACTAAACTTTACATTTTTTTAGAGTTTAAAACTAAACTAAATTTTTTTGTCCTAAACTCCTAAAGATGCTAGTAAAATTAGAATAAGGCCTTACCATTGGATTTCATTTTAATTAAATTACCCTTTCAAAGGTTCTGCACTAAATATAGCCACTTTCTGAAGTATGGATATTTCAAAATATGAATTGGGGTGAAGCACTTAATTCAGGTGGTTAAGGATAGACAGATGAAGGAAAGCAGCACATAGGTTGGTTCTACTCTGATTCAGGTAGAAGACAACTAGTATGCAATAACTCTTGCTAAAATTATTGATTTAGTGTTGAACATATACTTTAGAGAAAAAAGGATTTGATAGATTTTCATGTGAATAACAAGAAAGAAGCTTGGTTATTCCCTAACATGTCTGAACTTAAAAGTTTGAAATCTGGAACTAAAATTGATTTCTTACAACACTAAGCGAGTAAAAGCTTGCTTGAGAATTGATCTCACCCAGGTGTCGGCAGAATAAAGAGATATAAAAATAGAATTTGAGTCCTGATGCATATTTTGAACATGCCCGCATTCCATAAAACCATTACCATCCTTCAGTATTTCAGTATTCAGGATTGCATTATTTTATCTTTATTTATGCAAAATAAAATTAGATTTATTATTTGACTCTTGCCACTATTTGAGTACCAAAATTGGGAAAAACTCCAAACAAAATTTCCCATAGACCAGGAAACAAAATCTTGGCAGAAAAATAGAGCTTTAGATAGAACAAAAAATGAGGGACGTAGAATGTTGGAATATTCGAGAAGAATAATTTAAAATTGTTGGAGAATAATTGTAATCATCACAGTGAGGTATGATTTTAATTGTAAGGAGAGGTAATAACTCAGGCAGAAAACAATAAGCTTGACACATTCTCCCACTTTTGGCCAACCTTCTCAAGGTGGAGGAGCACATATTTGCATATGTCTTCCTTTTGCTCTTTTACTTGCTCTAAGAGTCTGAGAACATCACTGCTACTGTTTCTAATGACATATAAAGTAGTGACAACTTACTTTTAATAGTAGGCCAGTGATATTCTCTTTGCCAGAACTGTTTAGAATAGTGTGGGATCAATATCCCTAAAAGAAGTCTTACAAGTTTTTTCTCAGCAAATTCACATTAGCCTTCTTCCAAAAAAGTATCATCCTGGTATTGGGAACTAAGGGTCAATCTAAGGTAAGGTAAACAGTATAGAAAGCAATTTATAAAGGAGAACGATGCCTGCAATAAACATTACTGCAAAACCATGAACAGCTTCTCATATTTAGGAAATTCAGAAAAACTAGTTTTCAATTGATTACAACAGACTGCTCAATGAAAAAAAACCTGTCCCCAATTGTCCTTTTTACATTATTAAGACTGAAATATGTATTAACTAACATCCCCTACCTTTTGATCCTGCGTGTCAGACTATGTCAGTCCCTTCATTAATATTTTGTGAATGTGTTTACTAAGCCTATAAAATTGTTACCTCTTAGAAACCCAATAGATAGGAACAGTGGGTAAGGTGCCTGCCTTATATATAGTAATATCTAGGTTTGTTTCCCAGTACCACACTGTTAGAAGTGATTCCCAAGCATAGAGTCAAGTGTAAACCCTGAGTACTACAGCATGTAGTCCCAAAAGAAACAAACCAATATTTTACTCCAGAACCCAGTATACCTGACTCTTCCCTTTGATCATCCACACCCATACCTTGGGTGTATTCTAAATAACTGCTTTTGATTTTTTTTAATATTCGGTCTTGTCCTTTTGTCTGATGAAACTGGTATCTAGATTGAGGTCCTTTGCTTTCATTTTATTTCAATGTACAGAATAAATAGTAAAATCTCCCCCTAACAGAAGTTCCTGGTCTCTATGAGCCATTCCTAACCACCCACAGTGTCAGGAACAAGTCCCCAGGTCATGGAGATCATACAAATTTGCACGTAGCTAGTCTCCTTTGTGGGACTGGCTGGGCAGTGGCCCTTGCAGAAAGGGATCTTTAATAACTTGAAATTGGGCTCTCCCTGACCTGGGCTCCTACATTAAATAGTGTCTCTATGTGTCCCCAAGGAGACATTATTAGTCCACATAAGAATACAGATTATTTAAGAATTGTGGAGATAAAGAATGGTAGGAAGAGGTTCTGTTATTATTTCAGTCCTTTGCTTTTTTAAAATCAAAGAAACAATCACGGGGGCCAGATCGATAGCACAGTCATAGGGCATTTGTATTGCACGCAGCTGACCCAGAGGACAGACCTGGTTTCGATCCCTGGTGCTCCTGCCAGGATGGATTTCTGAGCACATAGCCAGGAGTAACCCCTGTAAGCCCTGAGAGTTACCAGGTGTGCCCTCCCAAAAAAAAAAACAAAACAAATAACCAAAAAAGAAACAATCATATCCCTTTAATGATCTAGAAGTTTAGAGCTTGTTGAGATTTCATTCAGATCTAAGTTGATGAGTAAAAATGACCTCTTAATATAAGAAACCTTCATTTTTTTCCTCAGAGAAAAGATGAAACTATGCCCTCTTTGTTATGTAAAATCTCTCCTTTTTCTTTTTGCTGTCCCAGATTACTTCAAGACATAAAGTAAATATTACAGATCTGCCCCGTTTTTCTTTTAGAAATCACTGTCAGATAAATTTTCTAAACGTGTTATTTGATTTTTCCTTGCTAGCCAATCTGATGGTTTGATGATTTTTTTTCAACCTATTTGCCTATAAGAACTCAGGAGGTTGGAAAAGTTTATCTAAGTGCCCCAAAGGTAAAATTGAAAATTGGAACTCACTTTTCTTTTTTTTT
>PVKC010013164.1:0-23171 GCA_004027635.1 Crocidura indochinensis
GACAGCATTCCCACCAGCAGTGGATAAGAGTTCCTTTCTTAAAAAAAATAGAGTTTTAACTAAGTAATGTGGAGTATCCTTGTTGGAACTAGTGAAATAACCTTTGTGATAGAATGTAGAATATGTTGCCTTTCTCTAATGGAAGTTGACTTTGCCTGTAGAAATCCTACCTTTATTTTACTAATGACATAGTCTAAACTTTCTGACAAACAAACAAAACAAAACAACGTACCCATGTTTTGACTTTTTAAAATAAATATCATATAGAAACATTTTACCTATAAATTGTTATGCATTTTTCTAAAGGACTGACTGTAGTGAATTGTACCATATAAAGCAAACTTTGATTTATTCTTAGAAATGTAGAGAATATAAGTATTTTATATAAAATAATCATTTTTCAGTAAATCAGAAATCCTGAAATATCTATTGTTTCTTGTTAGGAATTTTACACAATCATTTTCTAATAAAATAATACATAACATTTTAAGATCAAATTTACAAATTTTTGGTTTCAAGTTTAAAAACAATTGGGTTATGTTTCCAAGAAACTGAAATAAACTCAATGATATGAAAAAAGAATGAAATTTAGCTACTGGAGACAACTCCTCATTTAGGTACGTTAGCTAACCCATCACATATGGCTTTCTTCCATGCATTCTATCATCTCCTATTTTATATAATCAGAGGGTAAAGGAGTGTTCCCTCCCTTCCTCTGTGGCAAACATAAGGTGACAGAGCAGGGCAGAACTTCAGAATATTTGTGTTCCAATAAACAATAACTGCATGGGAATCTGAGGAAGCAGGAATTGGGCAAGGAACTTCCCATCAATTCTTTGAGTAATAACTACACAAACAATGCCTGATCTGCAATATCATCCTCCTGTGTACTGCAATTATTTAACAATCTGAGCATTTTTATTTAAGTAAAAGTAAAAATAACCATAACCTTGAAAAGGTAATATCTACTATTTTAAAATTTTAATCATATGGCAAATATATGGTGATGGTGACTATAGAGAAATTGATACGATTTTTTGCTTATCATAATGGTTTTTATCCCTGATAATTGGAAGATCTTTAAAGAAAACATTTTACATCATCTAGAAAATAAATGATCAATTTAAATTTACTTAAAATATCTTTGTTAATATTGTCTCTATATTATCTTTCCTATCAGTTTTATTATTAACATTCTCAAAAATGCATTAGAAAGAAAATGTTACTTTAACTAAAATATAATGAAAAGAAATAGATATGATACAGCTCAAAATTTAATATGTGTATGTAAATTATGAGGAGAATGAAACATTAAGCATTTTATACTAAAAGAATAATCTCCAGGTAAGCATGAAAACAGTGTGGTTTCAATGAATTATTTAGATATCTCTATATGATGATGAAAAGTAATCAGAGACAAATATTCTTTATATTTAGTAAATCACACTTCTTGTTTTATTTAAATTTAATATTATTTTATGTTAATTGATGGTCTCTTAACTTATTGTTGCTGTTTTGTTTGAATTTTTTGAAAATTGGCAATTTTTAAAGATCTAACTACTACAAGACTATCAATCAAAAGTATACTAGCAGTAATGTTCTAATCTTGTTTTTATTTAAATTTAATATTATTTTATGTTAATTGATGGTCACTTAACTTATTGTTGCTGTTTTGTTTGAATTTTTTGAAAATTGGCAATTTTTTAAAAAAATCTAATTACTACAAGACTATCAATCAAAAGTATACTAGCAGTAATGTTCTAAAATATCTTGCTATAAAAGCAAATATTTAATATTTATGATATTAATATAAAATTGAACATGAATTGAAAATGAAAAGAGGTTAAGATATTTAAAAACAATAGCTATGTGATTGTGATTTCAGAAAAAAATATTTGGAAGTAATATGAAGTCCGCATGTGAAAACACATTTCACATTGACTAATTAAGTGGGGCTAAAACTGTAATAAAATGCAGAAACCAATTTATAGTCCTCTTTTCAATTTAGTTAGAATATATACAAGTAAAATAATGAATTTACTTCATGTATAATCTTACTTATTAACAAAAATACATATGCTCAGAATCAGATTTTTCTATAAACAATAAAATTCACAAGTGTTATTATTCTCATGACCCCCCCCAAGATATTTCAAAAACAAAGAATCTGGGATGCTTTTTAATAGTCAATTTCTTTTAGTCATTAGAAGAGAATTCCTTGAACTTATCAAAAAACTAATTTGAAATGATACAGCCCTGACATTAAAAAAAATGCTCCACAGAGTAACACATTTCAATATTTCAATACATTTCATTGTTGTAATATTCTGCAAATAATATTCTTCTTTTTTTTTTTTTTTGGTTTTTGGGCCACACCTGGTGATCCTCAGTTGCTCCTGGCTTGGGGGACCATATGAGATGCCGGGGGATCGAACAGCAGTCCGTCCTAGGCTAGTACTGACAAGGCAGACACCTTACCTCTAGCGCCACCATGCCGGCCCCTCAAAAAGTATTTCTGAAAGCATGGAGGGAACACCCTACAGGTGAGATGGATTTTTCCCCCTCTTCCTTAATCAAACAATTATTTTCCTAAACACATACACACACACGCACAGAAACACACACACACACACACACACACACACACACACGCACAACAGAGAAAAAACAGAAAGAAATTGGAGATGGCTGTCGTAGAAATGTAAGTAAATTTATTTTAAAGAAAATCTAGGAAATAGTAAAATAATTGAACATGAAATAGCAATTTTTAAGTCTTCATGGTATTTAGGAAAAAAGCTTTGCTGTCTTTCAGAATGATCCTGAACTTGGAGGAATTTTAAGTACTTGTATCAAATGCACATTTTTCCTAAAAATGTTTGAAAGTTTTCTTAATAGTGAAATACAGATGTTAGAAACAATTTTGTACTCTAGAAAATAAATTATTACTGTGAGATCATAACTTCCTTAGGGGTTCATAATTATGACTAAAACTATCTTCAAAGCAAAAAAAAAACATTCTCAATATAAACTTAAGAGACTAAAATGGGCCCGGAGAGGTAGCATGAAGATAATAGGGACAATGGTTCGAATCTTGGCATCCTATATGGTCCCCTGAGCCTGTCAGGAGTTTTTTCTGAGCATAGAGTCAGGAGGAACCCCTTCGCACTGCCCGGTGTGACCCAGAAACCAAAAAGAAAAAGAGAGACTAATACAATTTTCATTATTTCTTCTTAGTGACATCTTTGACTATCAATAAAGCAGAAAAATCAGCCATTAAAATTCAAGATAATTTTAAATGTAAAAATAATAGTCTACTGTAATGGTAATCACAAAGATATACATATATTTTAACTAAAATCTAAATTGATATAATGCAATTTTATAATAAAATATATATTTATAAAAAGTTATAAGAATTATAATATATAATTTTATATTATTTTATATTAAAATTAATTAATTTTAGTATTCTAATCAAGCTGAAGATTTAAGTCTCAGATTTTACTGAGATAAAGTTTAGTGACTTTTTCTTTTTAGCTGCTATGTGTTAAAGGTGTTAATTAATATCACCTTTATAATGTTATTTGTAAAGCCCTAGATGAGACTGCACAAATGTATACTGACATACAATGTACTATGTAGTAACATACAATGTAGTTCATACTGAACACGTGATCACTTACAAATTACAAACATTGTTAATTCACAAGAATAAATAACTATTGTTTTCCTTGAAGAAATTATTGTTAACCAATACAGTGCAATTCACAGCTCATGATATTGATTGTCCAACCATCACAACTGCTTTAAAAAGAATGCTTATTCAACACATATGTCCATAAGCAATCTTATTTCATATTTTTTCAGTAGGTATGTTTAAATGATTGTATTTTAGATTATTATAATATATACTCGTGCAAATGTTCAGTTAAGTGTCAAAAGAAAATTAGAAAGCAGATTTTTCAGAGAAAAACTAAAAAATAGGAGAAACAAAGTTTACAGTATTTTCCTACTCCACTTAAACTTTAATTTTACAAGTAATCACTAGCTTTTTTAAACAATACATTATTAAATAGTTAAAATATTTAGTATTAAAATGTTTATTTTATTATAAACTTTATGAGGATATATGTAGTATTTATTTACATACTGAATACCATAATGATGTCTCAAAATTAGAGAATTTTTCTGAAAGTAGTACTTATAAGGTATGAGTTATGTACCTCACAGCAGAAATTTATTATTAAAATTAGTTTTATATTAATAATTTAATTAATTATTAAAATCTACTTAAATGTTTTTAAATTTTAGTAAGAATAGGTTCTTTTTATATCAAAGGGTATTTAAATACCATACAAATTCAAATAATTTTTATGATAAGGTCTTCCTTGCATTTAAAAAAATAATGCTATTGAATCCCTGAAGCTCTACTCAGAGGGCTTGCAAGGGCACCCCCAAAAAGCTGTCCTCTAGAGACTGCAGAAGAGCATGGCTACTTGATTTCGCTTCGCAGCCGCGCACTCTTTCTAACCAATGAACCACACCACAGCACGCAGAAAAAAAATCACACTACAAGCGTGACAGTGGGGAAACCTCACAGGCAAACACCATGCACAGAGAATGAAGATGATAGCTCTGATGACCCAAAAACTTCCATCCATCTAATTATCCTCTCAGATAAGGAGTTTAGAATAAAAATATGGAGGATGTTCATAGAACTCAAAGAAAGCATAGATCTATCTGAACAGACCACAAAGGCAGAAATCAGAAAAATCCAAACTGAAATAACAGATCTGAAAAACATGGAAGCTCATCTGAAAAACTCAGTGGATGGCCTCTCCAGCAGGGAGGGTAATAGCAGCTGAGGACAGAATCAGTCTGCTGAGAGATGAGATGTAGAACAATTCAATACAGCAGAAGAAATTGGGAAAGAACCTTAAGACAAATGGTCAGACAATGGAAAAAGTACTCAAGGAAAAAGTCTTTGATAAACTCAACAGAAACAACTTAAGAATCATTGGAGTCCCAGGGGCCCAGGTAGGAGATCCCCAGGAAGAGTCAACAGTCAAAGACATCATCATAGAGATACTACCAGAGATAAAGACTGTATGCAATCAAATCTTGCATGTCTGAAGAGTACCAGCTAAAAAAACCCGAAGAAAAACATCCCAAGACACATCCTTGTTACAATGACAAATCCCACAGATGGAGATAGAATACTGAAAGCAGCAAGATCAAAAGGGGAGATTACATTCAAAGAGTATTCTTAAGACTTACAGCAGACATGTCACAAGAAACGCTCAAGGCCAGAAGACAGTGGTGGGATATTGTGACAAGACTAGAATACTATAATACACTTAGAATACTGCACCCAGCCCAAGTCATGTTCAGGTTTGAAGGAAGGATACATAGCTTCATGGATAAGAAACAGCTCAGAAACTTCATAGATGCAAAACCAGCCATGAAGAAAAAACTGAAAGGTCTACTTTAAGACAAGACAAACCAGAAACCCCAGCAAACTTATCCACAAAGATGGCATTAAATCCTATGACAATCATTTCCCTCAATGTGAATGGACTAAATTCACCAATTAAAAGACTCAGAGTGGCAAATAGGTTAAAAAGATGAAACAAACCTCCTGCTGCCTACAAGAAACACACCCGAACAGCCAGAACAAACATAGACTCAAAGTCAAAAGCTGGAAGAAAATCATCCAAGCAAACAACTCCCTTTTAAAACCAGGGTGGCCATATTAATATCTGATGAAACCAACTTTAGACTCAGAAAAGTTGTAAAGGACAAATATGGATACTTTGTACTAATTAAAAGATATGTGCAACAGAAAGAGATCAGATTACTAAATATATATGCACTGAATGAGAGACCATCAAACTATCTAATAAATTATTGACTAATTTGAAAGAAGACATCAATAAAAACACAATAATTGTAGGAGACCTCAACACGGCCCTGTCAACACTTGATAGGTCAAACAGACTGAAAACCCAGAAAAAATATACTAGCCCTGAAAAGAGAAATGGAAGAAAGAGCCCTAGTATATATATAGGACATTCCATCCCCAGAAACATAATCTTCTCTAATATACATGGGTCATTTTCCAGGATAGACCAAATGCTGGCACATAAAACATAGCTCCATAAAATCAAGAGGATAGAAATTTTGCAGGCTACCTTTGCTGAGCACAGGGCTCTGAAATTAGATGTGAACTACAAAGGGATACAGAAGAAAAGCTTTAATAAATGGAAATTAAACAGCCTGCTACTGAACAAACAGTCAATCCAAGAAGAAATCAAAGAGGAAATCAAAACTGTCCTGGAAACCAATGATAATGAAGACACAAAGTACCAGAATCTATGGGACACATCAAAAGCGGTCCTGAGAGGAAATTTTATAGCTTTGCAAGCACCCATCAGGAAAGAAGAAGGGGCATACATGAATGTATGTCTGGGGGACAATGTCTGAGAACTCAAGCCTATTCCACTGATCTGAGGGTCTGTTTTTATTCCAATACAATGCTGTTTTGATAACTATTGCTTTGTAGTACAGTTTAAAGTTGGCGAGAGTAATGCCTCCTATATCCCTTTTCCCTATGAGTGCTTTAGCTATTCTAGGGTGTTTATTGTTCCGGATGAACTTCATAAGTGTTTGATTCACTTTTTTGAAGAATGTAATGGGTATCTTTATAGGGATCACATTAAATCTGTATAATGCTTTAGGGAGTATTGCTATTTTAATGATGTTAATCCTGCCAATATATGAGCAGGGTATGTGTTTCCATTTCCGTGTATCCTCTCTTATTTCTTGGAGCAGGGCTTTATAGTTTTCTTTGTATAGGTTCTTCGTGTCTTTGGTCAAGTTTACTCCAATATATTTGATTTTGGGTGGTGCTATTGTGAATGGGATTGCCTTCTTGACTTCCTTCTCTTCCCTATCATTATAGGTGTATAAAAAGGCCATTGATTTCTGTGTGTTAATTTTGTAGCCTGCCACCTTGCTATATGAGTCTATTGTTTCTAGAAGCTATTTGGTAGAGTCTTTAGGGTTTTCTAGATAGAGTATCATGTTGTCTGCAAAGAATGAGAGCTTGTCTTCTTCCTTTCTTATCTGGATTACCTTGATATCCTTTTCTTGCCTGATCGCTAGAGCAAGAAATTCCAGTACTATGTTGAAGAGGAGTGGTGAGAGAGGACAGCCTTGTCTTGTACCAGAATATAGAGGAAAGGCTTTTAGTTTTTCTCAATTAAGGATAATATTTGCCATTGGCTTATGGTAGATGGCTTCAACTAGATTGAGAAAGGTTCCTTCCATTCCCATCTTGCTGAGAGTTTTGATTAAGAATGGGTGTTGGACCTTATCAAATGCTTTCTCCACACCTATTGATATGATCATGTGATTTTTATTTTTCTTCTTGTTGATGCTGTGTATGATGTTGATAGATTTACGGATTTAAACTATCCTTGCATTCCTGGAATGAAAACTACTTGATCGTAGTGTATGATCTTCTTGATGACGCATTGGAGCCTATTTGACAGGATTTTGTTGAAGATCTTTCACCAGCATTCATCAGGGATATTGGTCTGTACTTTTCTTTTTTGGCAGCATCTCTGTCCGGTTTTGGTATCAAGATGATGTTGGTTTCATAAAAGCTGTTTGGGAGTGTTCCCGTTTTTTTCAATTTCATGGAAGAGCCTGGCTAGAATAGGTAGTAGCTCCTCTTGAAAGATTTGAAAAAATTCATTAGGAAATCCATCTGGGCCTGGGCTTTTCTTTTTGGGCAGATGTTTGATTGCAATTTCATTTCCTCAGTGGTGTTGGGGGCGTTTAGATATTCTAACTCCTCCTTATTTAAATGTGGAAGGTTATATGTGTCGAAGAATTTTTCCATTTCTTCCAGGTTCTCATATTTAGTAGCATAAAGTTTCTCGAAGTTTCTGATTACCCTTTAGATCTCTGCAGTATCTGTTGTGATCTCCCCCTTTTCATTTCTAATATGGCTTTTCAGATTTCTCTCTTTCTTTGTGAGTTTTGACAATGGCATATCAATCTTGTTTATTTTTTCAAAGATCCAACTTCTGCTTTCATTGATCTTTTAGATTGATTTTCAATTTTCCACTTCATTGAGTTCTGCTTTCAGCTTTGTTATTTTCTTCTGTTTCCCTATTTTTGGTTCCTTTTGTTGGTCATTTTCTAATTTTTTGAGCTGCGTCATTAGGTTATTCTGGTATGCCCCTTCTTCCTTCCTGATGTGTGCTTGTAGAGCTATAAATTTTCTTCTCAGGACTGCTTTTGCTGTGTCCCATAGATTCTGGGGGATTGTGTTTTCATTGTCATTTGTTTCCAGGAAAGTTTTGATTTCCTTTTTGATTTGATCTCAGACCCCTGGTTGTTCAGTAGCAGGGTGTTTAATTTCCAATTGTTAATGTTTTTCTTCTGTGTGGCTTTGTAGTTCACATCTAAGGTGAAGCCTCGTGGTCGGCAAAGGTAACTTGCATGATTTCTATCCTCTTGATTTTATGGAGGTATGTTTTATGCATCAGCATATAGTCTATCCAGGAGAATGACCCATGTACATTGGAGAAGAATGTGTATCCAGGTTTTTTGGGATGGAGTGTCCTATATACATCTGCTAGTCCTCTTTCTTCCATTTCTCTTTTCAGGACTAATAAGTTTTTGTTGGGTTTCAATCTGGTTGACCTATCAAGTGTTGATAGGGCCGTTTTGAGGTGTCCCATAATTATTGTGTTATCATTGATTTCTTCTTTCAGATTTGTCAGTAACTGTATTAAATAATTTGCTGGTCTCTCATTGGGTGCATATATGTTTAATAGTCTGATTTCTTTCTGTTGCACATATTCCTTGATTAACATAGCTTCCTTGATTAGAACATAGCGTCCATCTTTGTCCCTTACCACTTTACTGAGTATAAAGTTGGCATCATCAGATATTAATATGCCCACCCCAGCTTTTTTAAAGGTATTGTTTGCTTGCATGATTTTCTTCCAGTCTTCGATTTTGAGTCTATGTTTGTTCTGACTATTCAGATGTGTTTCTTGTAGGCAGCAGAAGGTTGAATTCATCTTTTTGACCCAATTTGCCACTCTGTGTCTTTTGATTGATGAATTTAGTTCATTAACATTGAGGGAGATGATTGTCATAGGATTTAATGTCATCTTTGTAGATGAATTTGCTGTGTTTATTGGTCTCTCTTGTCTTAGCGTTGACCTGTCAGTTTTTTCTTTAAGGTTGGGTTATCATCTGTAAAATTTTTAAGCTGTTGTTTATCCATAAAGCTATGTATTCTTCCTTAAAACCTGAACGTGAGTCAGGCTGGGTGCAGTATTCTTGGTGAGGCATTCATTTCTTTAGTCTTGTCACAATATCCCACCACTGTCTTCTGGCCTTGAGAGTTTCTTGTGACATGTCTGCAGTAAGCCTTAGGGATGCTCCTTTGAATGTAATTTCCCTTTTTGATCTTGCTGCATTTAGTATTCTATCTCTATCTGTGGGATTTGTCAATGTTACAATGATGTGTCTGGGGGTGTTTTTCTTTGGGTGTCTCTTGGCTGGTACTCTGTGGGCATGCAGGATTTGATTATATGTAGTCATTAACTCTGATAGTATCTCTTTGATGATGTCTTTGATAGTTGATTCTTCCTGGTGATCTCCTACTTGGGTCTCTGGGACTCCAATGCTTCTTATGTTGTTTCCTTTGGGTTTATCAAAGACTTCTATTTTCATCTGTTCACATTCCTTGAGTACTTTTTCCATTGCCTGATCATTTGTCCTAATTTTCTTTTCCCATTTCTTCTGATGTGTTGAGTTTTTCTGCATCTCATCTTCCAGTACTCCAATCCTCTCCTCAGCTGCTGTTACCCTGCTGTCGAGGATATCCACTGAGGTTTTCAGTTGAGCTAACGTGTTTTTCAGGCCTGCTATTTCAGTTTGGAGTTTTCTGAGTTCTGTCTTTGTGTTCTGTTCTGATTGATCTATGCTTTCTTGGAGTTCTACAAACATATTCCTTATTTCTATTTTAAGTTCTTTATCCGAGAGGTTAAGCAAATAGCTGTTATTTTTAAGGTCATCTTCATTCTCGGTGCATAGTGTTTGCCTACGAGCATTCCGCATTGTCTCGCTATTAGTGTGATTTTTCCTGCGTGTTGTGATGGGTTTATTGGTTAGAAAGAAACTTCTCTTCGTGGCTGCGCTCTTCTGGGGCTCCAAGAATTCAGGAAAGACAGAAGCACAGGAAAAGACTCCCCTCAGTCCTAATTTCTTAGCAGAGTGCAGTAGGGCAGAGTCTCCCGCAGGAGGAGCAATCAGATCTCCAATTGGGAAGCTCCACAGCCAGCCAGATCTTACTCACTGATTGGCTCACTGGCAGCTTCAGAATGCAGTGAATTCTGGGTTCGCTTCCCAGGGCTCTGGTCTCTGAGGAGAGTTCCAAGAATTCAGGAAAGACAGAAGCACAGGAAAAGACTCCCCTCCAGTCCTCACTTTTCTTAGCAGAGCGCAGCAGGGCAGAGTCTCTCACAGGAGGATCAATCAGCTCTCCAATTCACATAAAAATTCTTACAGAAACAAAAATATTAAATATCAATATAAAGTGAATAAACTATATGTGTTGATATATAAACATTTAATTAGACCTATACATTGTAGAAATCTGAGAAAGTAATACTCAGATTCAAATATTATCATTTTTAATTGTGTTAAGCATTTAAGATAAAGTCATATTTTCACGAATTTTTCTACATACTATAAGATAAAGATTCATTGACACTTAAGACTGACAGTACTTGATTTTATGGGAGAAGTTAAGAGAAATAATGCAAATCTGTAGATAAACTACTTTCAATATAAACTATAAAATTTTGTACACAAAATACTAGCAAATTTAATATTATGTACAACTCCAATGATATGCATGATTATACAGAATGACAAATGGATCTTTTTCAAAATACAAAATGCCTTAACATTGAATATGAACTCAGAATTCATTACAGTAATCTAGTTAAATGTTAAAATTATAGTAACTATAGAAAAATATTTTACAAAATTAAATAACTTTCTTTTTGAAAAACAGCATTAATAGAAATAGTAAACAATTCATCTGTCTGATTAGGTGTTTCTTTCTTTGTGACTGTAATGAGGTGAACTGCCAATAAGAATACATGAGTAACTCTCACTAATCCTGATGTAATACTTGAGTCCTCAAATGACAGAATCACTCCAATACTTACTGGTTGTATGAGAGGCCATATAAAAACTAAATTGAAAAATGGACCTAATTACATTACTCTGCTATATACTATAAAACTATGTTTTTAATTGGGGCATATTTAAGATACATTTCTGACTTTATACCTACTGCCCTTAGGCCTTTGCCATATATCAATAGCCCCTCCATTCAAGTGGACAACTATGACACAGTAGTCTCATACATACACACACATATAAACACACAGCACTGCACACAGTTTGTTATCCTGTATCTCTAGTAGCTCCATATTATATGGTTTATATTCCAATCTCTCATTATTATTCTAATTTAATTATATGCTTTTATATATATTGTGCAGCCAGTACTCTAACTACACTATTAGTTTAAGTTTTATAGGGAAGACTTCCTACACAAAAGTGGGAGTTAACAATTTTGAGAAGCAAACCTCTATAAATATTACAATGTTTTAGCAGCCTTTTACTCTTGAATATAGATAAAAGGCCATTTTAGGACGTCTCACATCTCAGCCTAAATGAATAGTAGTCAGAAACAGGGAAAAAATCAAAGAAGAAAAAGAGACTAGAAAAGGAATGTGAAAAGAAAAATAAAATCACAGCTATCTTAATGATAAAATATTCCATTGCAGAAAAATGGTGGAAAGATAGTAGCAGCAAGAGGGCAGAGCCAGAAGATGCTTCTAGCAATTCTTCCCCAAGCAACTAGAGTGCGAAATTCCCAAAAGCCCTGAACCAAGCATGGAGACCAGACACCTGGAGAAGAAACAAAGTCAGATAATTAGAACAAGTAACAAATACTGAAGAAGATTGCTGAAAACAAAATGGTGGAGGCTCAGTCTAGAAAGCAGGGGTTGAGCTGGAAGTAGAAACTATGGCCACAGTGATCCCAGAGATATGAGTGACTGCTTCCCTGAATTGGTCTTACAACTTGACTGGCAATCATGTAATGTGGCACATACCTAACAGTGACCTAGTTCTAGTCAAGTTTATTAGAGCAGAAATAGGGAATAGAAGCCAAACTTCAATAGGAAAATGCTGGTTAAATCAAACCGGTAGCTATTCTACTAGACTGCTAACCATGGGGTGTGACCTGTCATTTGCTATGAGACTGAGAGTAGAGCTCTTTACTCACTCCTAAAGCCAGACTCTGAGCAGTAGAATTCTTGGGCTTCCAAGTAGCCAAGTCCCATATGCTCAAGGGAAACAGATAATAACATTGAGGGAGAGAGCAAAGTTAAAAGTCCAATAGGAGGACTCCACAGCAGCATGGTTGTGAGACTGTCAACCAGGGCAGTGAGGAGGCAGTGAGGCTGATTTGCTTCTTGCCCTTACATTGTTCCTAAGAAAGAAACCTCACTTCTTACTAAAAAAATGCCACACACTGAAAATATCACAATGGGAAGACAGTTCAGAACCCCACCACACATAGTGAATGAAGATGTTGGTTTTGAGGTCTCAACCAATGTCAGCAACCAATAGAGTCTCTATGATACAGACTTCAGAATGAAAATGTGGGAACCATGAAAACAACCAAACGAACAGCAAACAACACTCGAAAAACTATAAGAGTAGAAATGAGAAAAGCTAAAAATATCAGGTCTGAAAAACTTGATAGGTTAAATGAAAAACTTACTAAAAAGCCTCAGCAACTGTAACAGCTGCTCCAGACAGAATCAGTAAGATGGAAGATGAGCTGCTTAAAACTTTTATAAAACAGATGTAATTAAAAAAGAGCCTTAAAAACCAATTACCGGAAGATGGTAACTATTCTCAAAATAAGTGAACAGAAAACTATGGCCTTTGAGGCAAATTCAACAGGAACAACATAAGTACTATTGGTGTCCCAGATAAGCAGGAAGAAAACCTGCTTATGAAAAAAGCAACAGCAAAAGACATTATTACTGAAAAGTACTCAGAAATGAAAAATGCTTCAACCTACATTCTGAACACCTAAAAAGTATCAGGTAAAAGAGACCTAAATAAAAGCATTACAAGTTACCTCTTAGTCACAATGATGAAAACTTCAGAGAGGGATAGAATACTGAAAGCAACAAGATCAAAAAGGAATTATATATAAAGAAGCATTCTTAAGACTTACAGCAGATTTATCGTCAGAAACAATCCAGGCTGAAGCCAGGGGTGGGATATAGTGAAAAACTCAATGAAATAAAAACCTCATCTGGAATACTTCATCCAGTCAGACTTTTATTAAGGTTTGAAGGAAAAATACACTGCATTATGGATAAACTAGATCTCTGCAACTTTACATATTCAAAACCAAACTTAAAAGAACAACTGAAGGGCCTACTTTAAGGCAGGCATGCTTCACAAATGCAACAAACTTGTGCAAAATATCCCATAAGAATAATCTCTGTCAATGTTAATGATTTAAGTGCACCAGTTAAGAAATAATGTGCATCATCCATAATTGAGCGGATAGTTTCCAGACACCACAAAAGGACCTAGGGAAGAGTAAAAAACAGGTATGGGAACCTGGAATTATGCACATGACAGTACACTTCAAGGGCAGAGAAACCCTGTATCTCTTTGGCCAAGGGAATCCCCTTTCTAATCTCCCCAATATTTACTGTGCCTATGCACAAAAAAAACCCACAAATTAATTTTTATTGTTATTGTTTTGTTTTAGTTTTTTGCTTTGCTTTGCTTTGATTTGATTTATATTTTGAGCACTGTTTTGTTTTTTATTTTGGGACCGTGTTTATTGTTTGGTTGTTGTATTTATTGTTGTGGTGCTTTACAGGTTTTTAGTTTAATTTTTTTCTTAGTATTGTTGCTATGTTTATCTTCCTTTTCTCTTCTTCTCTTAAAAAGATATAGCCTCAAGAAGGACTCCTCCCATTTTTGCTTGTTTGATTTATGCTCCCTCCTTTTTTTCTTTCTTTTTTTTTCTTCTTTACCTCAAACAGAACCACATAACTTGAACCATCTTATTCTGCCTCTCAAACTGAGGGGGAAATAATGGAGAATACCAAGACCAAAGAGTCATATGAACATTGAGTAGAAATAAAAAATGATCAGACTTAGGTACCAAATCCAAAGTCAATGACAACAGGATTGATACCCAATCTACAACAAGCTAGACAAAGAGGGGACCACTTGCACTAGCAGCCCGGGGAGCAAAGTAGGAGGATATGGGATGAATGCTGGGAATAGGAGGAGAGAGGACAACATTGGTGGTGGGAATGCCCCTGATTCAATGTCACTATATACCAAAAATTTTACTGTGAATGATTTGTAATCTGCTTCGGTCAAAATAAAAATATTTATATAAAAAAGAAATAATGTGGCAAAGCATGTCAGAAAATTGAATCCAACATTTTGCTTTCTATACAAAATATATTTAAATATACAGAACAACACTGACTCAAAGTCAAAGGTAAGAGGACAATTGTTCAAGCAAACAACTCTAAAAAAATGGTGGAATGGGGCCCGGGAGATAGCATGGAGGTAAGACGTTTGCCTTTCATGCAAAAGGTCATCGGTTCGAATCCCGGTGCCCCATGTGGTCCCCTGTGCCTGCCAGGAGCAATTTCTGAGCATGGAGCCAGGAGTAAATGCTGAGCACTGCCGGGTGTGACCCAAAAACCAAAAGAAAAAAAAAATATAAAAAAAATGGTGGAATGGCCATCTTAATATCAGATAGCATACACTTCTGACTTTAAAAGACAGAGTAGGGGGCCGGAGTGCTGGTGCAAGTGGTAGAATGTTTGCCTTTAATGTGCTAACCTAGGATTGCCAGTGGTTGGATCCCCTGGAGTTCAAAATGGTCCTCCAAGCCAGGAGCGATTTCTGAGCTTAGAGACAGAGTAATCCCTGAGCGTCACTGGGTGTGGCCAAAAACAAAACAAAACAAAAAAGACAGTGGGTAATGTTTTAATCAAGGGAGAATAATAATAATCAGGAAGAAATTACACTTATAAGCATATATGTGCCTAATGAGGAACCATATCCAAATACATAAAACTGCTGATGAACTTTATAAAAGGCATAAGCAGCAGAACAATAGTTGTAGGATATTATCATTTTAGTTTTCAATAGTAGACAGAGACTGCAACACTGTTCTGTCACCTCTTGTGTATCAACCAGGCTAAAAATTGACCAAGATATACTGGCTTTGAATGGAAAAGAGTGATTTAATAGACTTATATAGGGTATTTTTTCCACCACAGAGAGCTGACTATACATTATTCTCCAATGCACATGAAACAGTTTTCAAGATATGGACTGAAGTGGTAGCACAGCAGTAGGGCCTTTACCTTGCACATGGCTGACACAGGACAGATGCGAATTAGATACCCAGCATCCCATATATTCCCAAGCCAGGAGTGATTTCTGAGCGCTGAGCCAGGAGTGATTTCTGAGTACTGCCAAATGTGCCCCCCCCCAAAACAAATCAAATTAAACAAAACAAAACAAAGAAAGAAAGAAGCAGAGAAACAAAGATTTTCCAAGATAAATTACATAGTGGTCCATAAAATATACATACATAAAAATCAAGAGGATAGAAGTTGTATTGACTACTTCTCAGATCATGATGCAGCACAGAAAATAGGCATAAAAAAACATTTTGACGCCTTCATATTAAACTGCTGAATAACCTGTGGATCAGAGATTACATCAAAGAAGACATAAAGATTCCTAGAAACAAAAGATAATGAAAGCACAAATGATCAGAATTTGAGGAACAACAGCAAAGTAATAATGAAGAAAATTTATATCTTTGCAAGCATTCATCAGGAAGGAAAAATGACCTACATAAATAATTTAATGACACAGCATGAGAAATTGGAACATGATCATCAAAAGTAGTCAAGAAATTCAGGCAGAAAAATGTAATAAAATTTAGAGCAGAAATTAATGAACTGGACACCCAGAAAACAATATAAATGTTCAAGAAAGCAAAAGTCTTGTTCTTTGAAAAAATTAAACATGATTTATAAAGCATTAGCATGACTCATAAAGAGAGAAAATAAACTTAATAAACATAATCAGAAATGAAAACGGGTGTGCCACTAAAGATTACAAAAGTTAATCAGATATATTTGAGAATCTTTACAGCAAAAATCAAGAGAAATTGGAAGAAATGGATAAATTTTAGACTATTAAGGCTACCCAAGTTTGAATAAGATGATTTGGAATACTTAAACAGATATGTGGTAATTGGGAAGATTGAAATGTTGATCAAAAAACTTCCCCAATATGAGTCCGGAGAGATAGCACAGAGGCGTTTGCCTTGCAAGCAGCCGATCCAGGACCAAAGGTGGTTGGTTCGAATCCCGGTGTCCCATATGGTCCCCCGTGCCTGCCAGGAGCTATTTCTGAGCAGACAGCCAGGGGTATCCCCTGAACACTGCCGGGTGTAGCCCCAAAACAAAAACAAACAAAAAAAACCTCCCCAAAACAAAAGCCCAGGCCCAGATGGATTCACTGGTAAATTCTTTCAAACCTTTAAAAAGGACCTATTGCCAATACTTTCAGGCTCTTCTAGGAGTTGAAGAAACAGCTTCTCTGAAGTTAACATCTCCTTGATAACAAAATCATATAGAGAAGCACAAAAAAATAAAGAAAAATTAAAATTTTAGAGTGTAAACCTTGATGAACACAGAGGCAATGACCCTCAACAAAATATAAACAGATAGGTTCCAACTACTTATCAAGAGGGTTACTCATTATGACTAAGATTCATCCCAGGGATACAAGTATGATTTAACATACACAATTCAATCAAAATATATATCACACCAATACAATAAAATTCAAATATCATATGATTGTAACAATAGATGCTGAGGAAGCATTTGACAAAGCCCAGCATTTGTTAACGATAAAAACTCTCAACAGGATGGGAATTGATGGAACCTTTCTCAATATAGTCAAAGCCATTTACTATATTCCCAAGGAAAGCATTAAAATTAATGGAGAATTATTAACTTTCCTCTAACAACTGGAATAAGTTGAGATATTCTCCGCTCACTATTGTTCTTCAATACAGTACTGGAAGTACTTGCCATAGCAATTAGAAAAAAATATATATCAAAGGCATCCACATAGGAAAGGAAGATGTCATGCTCTCACTGCCTACATGATATTGTACCAAGCACATCTTAAAGAACACAAAAATGCTTTTAGAAATAATAGACTTGTATAGTAAAGTGGCAAGCTACAAAACTAATAAGGAAAAATCCATGGCTTTATTATACACAAATAATAAAGGAGAAGAAAGGGATATTAAAATAACAATCCCATTTACAGCTTTGCCTCATAAAATCAAGTACCTTGAAGTCAATTTAACTAAAGAGGTGAAAGACATATGCAAAGAAAACTATAAGTCACTGCTCTAAGAAATAAAAGAGGACACATGGAAATGGAAATACCCTACTCATGGGTTAAGAAGATTCCTCCTAAAATTCATATGGAACAGCTCCTCCCCTCTGCCTGAGCCATTCCGCCTGAGCTGCAGTGTGGTCGCCAGCCAGTCCAGGATGGACTGGAGAGGTGAGCAACCCCCCTCCTCCCCTCCACCCAAGCTGTCGCCAGCGAGCCCGGGATAGACTGGAGAGGTGAGCACCCGCCTTCCTCCCGACAACTGAGCCACCCCTCATTCCTCCCGCCTGACGCTAGCACTCCTGGGACCAGCTGGTGAGCCCTGCCCCCTGCCTCTTTCCCACCCAGAACTATAGTAAGCACAAACCTGAACACTCTGAGTCAGTTGCCACCCCCCACCTACTGTCTGGCAACACAGCTGAGCTAGGGTCTGCTCCCCTCTCAAGACCCCCTGCGCTGGCTTCACCACCTGGAGTCTGTGGGCACACCACACATAACCTGCCCCCCTGAAACCTGAATTGGAGCTTGGACCCCACAGGGGAGAGAAGTTGTGGGCCCTTCCTGAGGGAGCGGGAACCCCTTTGACTCCTAGGTAGGGGAGGAGTTGAGGGAGCTAGACTCAACAGTGCTCTCATCTATTGTGGCAGAAGTGGAACTGCACTGGCTGTTAGGTAGAGGGAAAGGGTAATTGAGGCGGCCCTGGCACTGGAAGAAGTGAGAGGGGCCAAACCTCACTGACCTCAACAAACTCAAAAGCGAGTTGAAATCTGAAGAAACTGCACTCCAAGCCAAACCAATGAATGAAAAGAAATATGGGTAGACTAAGGAAGACCTCAACACCTGCAGACCTGAAGAGAAATTCTAACAAATTCTCAAGCCCACCAAAACGCACAGACCCAACAGAGGAAGGCTTAAAAGAAATCATGAGAAAGGAAATGCAAGCTATAGTGAAGGAAATGAGAGAATCACTAGCCAGAGAGTACAACAAATCCATGGAGGTACAATAAACCAAATAAAAGAAAACATGCTGCAAGACTTGGAAGAAATCATACAAAGAGAATTGAAGGAAATAAAAGACAAGGCAGAAAGCCACATGAGCAGAATCACACAGTTGGAGAAGCACATAGAAGAACTCGAAGGAAAACTGCAGGCAAAAAAACCCAAGAAGCCAACAAGCAAATAAAAGGCAAGGTAATGGAAAAAAAAGTCCAATATTTACAGAACAAAGACAAAAGAAACAACCTAAGAATTGTAGGTATACCAGAAGGGGAGGAAATAGGGAAAGGGGAAGAACAAGTAGTCAGGGATGTAATAGCAGAAAACTTTCCCACCCTCTGGAAAGAAGCTCCACTGTAAATCCAGGAAGTGAAGAGAGTCCCTAATAAAATAGACCTTAATAAACCAACACCAAGACATATAGTAATCCAAATGGCCAAAAACAATGAGAAGGATGAGCTCCTTAAAGCAATAAGGGAGGAAAAAAACCTCAAGTACAAAGGAAGAGACAAAAGAATCAAACCAGATCTCTCATTTGAAATAATCCAAGCAAGAAGACAGTGGAACAACATATTTAAATGCCTGAATGAAAATAATTTCCAACCGAGGGTCCAATACCCAGCAAAACTTTCATTCATTTGGGAGGACAGAATAAAAACATTCTCAAACAAAAACAAACTTACATTATTTGTACAAACAAAGCCAATCCTAAATGAGCTACTCAGAGACAAATTACACAATCCAAACCCACGATCGTAACAAAAACCACCCTACACAACATAACTGCACAACAGTCCTTTCTATCAATAATCTCCCTAAATTTAAATGGACTAAATCTCCAATTAAGAGACACATAGTAGAGGACTGGATTAGAAAACATAAACCAGGCTTCTGCTGCCTGCAAGAAACACACCTACAACTACAGGATAAGCACAGGCCTAGAATAAAAGGATGGACATTAATTATTTAGACCAATGGAAAACAAAAAAGAGCAGGGACAGCCATTCTTATATCAGACCAAATTGCATTCAACTTCAACAAAGTGATCAGAGACAAGGATGGTCACTACTTATTAATCAGGGGAACACTAGATCAAGAAGTACTAACCCTGGTCAATATTTATGCACCTAATGTAGAGCCAGCAAAATATGTGAGGCAACTGCTCGCAATTCTGGAGAAGCACATGAAGGGAAATGTGGTGATAGTGGGAGATCTCAATACCCCACTATCACCACTGGATAGATCCACCAAACAGAAAAACAGCAAAGAAATAAGAGCCTTAAATGAAAAATTAGAAGATCTAGGGCTAATAGACTTATATAGAACACTCCACCCCCAGAAAACAGAATATACATTCTTCTCAAGCCCACATGGAACATTCTCCAGAATAAATCATGTCTTAGGATACAAATCTAACCTTTATAAGATCACAAAGGTAAGGATCATTAGAAGCACCCTATCAGATCACTATGCAACAGAGGTCAAAATTGACTGCAAGAAGAAGCAATGGAGAAAAACTAATACCTGGAGATTAAACAATATGCTGCTCAACAACCGCTGGATCAAAGAACAAATTAAGGAAGAAATAAAAAGATTCCTTGAGACAAATGATAATGAAGAGACAACTTGTCAAAATTTGTGGGACACAGCAAAAGCAGTAATAAGGGGGAAACACATAGCAATACAGGCCTATGTCAAGAAACAGGAAAATGTCAAAACCAACAGTTTAAAGGATCACCTCAAGGAACTGGAACAACAACAGCAAAGAAATCCAAGCACAGCCAGAAAGCAAGAAATAATAAAACCAGAGCAGAAATAAACAACATAGAAACTAAGAAAACAATACAAAAGATCAATGAGACCAGGAGTTGGTTTTTTGAAAAAATAAACAAGATAGACAAACCACTGGCAAAACTCACCAAAAAAAAGAGGGAAAAAACCCAAATCAGGAGGATTATAAATTAAAGGGGAGAAATCACAACAGAATCCCAAGAAATACAACATATCATGAGGTCATACTATGAACAACTATACTCAGTTAGGCTAGAGAACCCAGTAGAAATCGACAGGTTTCTGGAAAAATACCATCTTCCGAGACTGGATAAGGAAGACCTAGAAAGCCTAAACAGACCAATCACTTCAGAGGAAATTGAAGATGTAATTAAGAAACTCCCTAAGATCAAAAGTCCAGGTCCAGATGGATTTACAGGAGAATTTTATCAAACATTCCGAGAAGACTTACTACCACTTTTCCACAGGCTCTTCCAAAACATTGAAGAAACAGGAATCTTCCCAACTCCTTTTATGAGGGTAATATTACACTCATTCCCAAAGATGGCAAGGACACCACCAAGAAAGAAAACTACAGACCAATATCACTAATGAACATAGATGCAAAGATTCTAAACAAAATTTTAGCAAACTGAATCCAACACTTTATCAAAAAGATCATACATCATGACCAAGTGGTCTTCATCCCAGGAATGCAAGGTTGGTTCAACATATGCAAATCAATCAACATCATACATCACATCAACAATAAGAAAGTAAAACACCACATGATCATATCAGTCAATGCAGAGAAGATGTTCGACAAAATCCAACACTCCTTCATGCTGAAAACACTCAGCAAAATAGAGTTAGAGGGAACCTTTCTCAAGAAAAGCCCACAGCCAACATTATCCTTAACGGTGAAAAACTAGAAGCATTCCCACTAAAGTCAGGAACTAGGCAAGGCTGCTCACTCTCTCCACTCTTATTCAACATAATATTAGAAGTTCTAGCAATAGCAATCCGACAAGAGATGGAAATCAAAGGAATCCAAATTGGGAAAGAAGAACTCAAACTATCTTTTTTTGCAGACAATATGATGATATACATCGAAAACCCTAAAGAGTCCACAGAAAAGTTCCTAGAAACAATTAAACAATACAGCTAAGTGGCCAGATACAAAGTCAATACACAAAGACAGTAGCATTTCTCTATGCAAATAGCGAAGATGAGGAGAGAAAGATCATACACACAACTCCATTTAAAATAGTATCAAAACATATAAAGTATCTAGGAATCAATCTTACAAGGGAAGTGAAGGAACTATACTAGGGAAATTTCAAAACACTCCAGAAAGAAATTGAAGAGGATCTAAGGAAATGGAAGGACATCCCATGCCCATGGGTAGGCAGAATCAACATAGTCAAAATGACTATCCTACCCAAACTACTATATAGATTTAATGCAATACCGATCCAAATTCAGACATCATTCTTTAAAGAACTAGAAAAATCAATCATAAAATTCATCTGGAATCACGAAAGACCCAGGATAGCCAAACACATATTGAAAAACAAGAAGCTGGGTGGCATCTCTTTACCTAACTTGAAACTATATTATAAAGCCATAGTGATCAAAACAGCATGGTACTGGAACAGAGACAGGAACAGACCAGTGGGTTAGAATAGAATGTACTGGAACAGAGACAGGAACAGACCAGTGGGTTAGAATAGAATATCCAGGCATGAACCCCCAGATATCCAGTCAACTAATATTTGACAAAAGAGCCAAGGACTTGAAATGGAACAAAGAAAGTCTCTTCAACAAATGGTGTTGGTAAAACTCGAAAACCACATGTAACAAATTCAAAATAGACCCATACCTCACGCCTTATACAAAAATCAACTCAAAATGGATCAAAGACCTCGAAATTAGACCTGAATCTATAAAGTTTATAGAGAACAAAATAGGTAGAACACTCGAAGACCTATATATCAAAAAGGTCTTCGAGGATGGAGCATAAATGGCAAGACCTTAGCATCAAACATAAACAAATGGGACTACATCAAACTGTAAAGCTTCTGCATGGCAAAAGAAACCCTCCTTAAAGCAAAAAGACAGTTAACCGACTGGGAAAAAATCTTTTCACTCAACATATCAGATAAAGGGCTGATATCCAGAATATACAATGCTCTCAAAAAGTTGAGCCCCCCAAAACCAAATAAAGTCATAAAAAATGGGAAGAAGAAATGAATAGACACTCTGAAGAAGAGAGAAAGATGCTCAACAAACACATGAAAACATACTCACCTTCACTTATCATCAGAGAAATTCAAATCAAAACAACAATGAGGTACCACCTCACACCAGTGAGAATGGCTCACATCAAAAATAATGGGAACAGTCTCTGCTGTTGGGGATGCAGTAAAAAAGGCACTCTGATCCACTGCTGGTGGGAATGCCCCCTATTCCAACCCCTATGGAGAACAGTCTGGAGAGTGCTCAAGGAAATAAGAATTGAGCTGCCGTTTAATCCAGCAATTGCTCTCCTATGTATCTACCCCCAATTCGGAAGGACATTCATCCCAAAATATGTGTGCACTCCACTATTTATAGCAGTGCTCAGTATAATAGCCAAGTCCTGGAACCAACCTCGATGTCCAACAACAAATGATTGGATCATTAAGATGTGGTATTATACACATTGGAATACTACATGGCAGTCAGAAATGATACAACCACAGATTTTGCAGCAATGTGGATGGATCTAGATCATATTATGTTAAACGAAGTAAGCC
>PVKC010013165.1:0-23180 GCA_004027635.1 Crocidura indochinensis
ATCTGAGTGTGTTCCTGTATCTTCAACTTCCTGAAAAGGATTGGTAATAGTTCCTCTTGAAAGGTTGAAAGAATTTGTTAGTGAATTCATCTGGGCCAGGGCTTTTGTTTTGAGGAAGACTTTTGATTACCATTTTAATTTTCTCAGTAGTTATGGTTTTGTTTAAATATAATAGTTTATTCTGGTTTAATGGTGGAAGATTATACAAGATTTTATTCATTTTTCCAGGTTCTTATGTTTCATGGCATAGAGTTTCTCAAAGTAGTCTGATTGCACTTTGAATTTCTGTATCATCTGTAGTAATCTCCTCTTTTTTCTCTCCTTTTCTTTGTGAGTTTAACTAGTAGTTTATCAATCTTGTTTATTTTTTCAAAGAACCAATTCTTTCTTTTGTTGTTCTTTTTAATTAGTTTTTGGATTTCCACTTCATTGATTTCTGCTCTAAGCTTTATTATTTCTTCTGCCTCCCTAGTTTTTGTTCCTTTTGTTGAGAATTTGCTGATTTTACAAGGTGCATTATTAAGCGTTTTATATAGGCCCCTTTTACCTTCCTGTTGTGTGCTTGCAATGTTATAATTTTTTTTCTTAGTACTACCTTTGCTGTGTTCCACAAATTCTGATAATTTGTGTCTTCATTTGCATTTGTCTTCAGGAATCTTTTGATTTCATCATCACGGAGATGCAAATCAAAACAACAGTGAAGTCCATATAGACTGGTACACATCACAAAAAAAAACAAGAACAATCAGTGCTGACAGGGATGTGGGTATAAAGGAACTCTCATTGCTGGTGGGAATCCCATCTAGTCCAACCTTTATAGAAAACAATATGCAGATTTCTAAAGAACTGGAAATTGAGCTCCCATATGATCCAGCTATACTACTCCAAGGGATATACCCTAGAAATACTAAAACTCAATACAAGGATATCTTTTGCACACCTATATTTATTGCAACACTATTTACAATAGCCAGAATCTGGGAAAAAATCCAGATGCCCAAGAACAGATGAATGGCTAAATAAATACTATGGACTGCTATGCAGCTATCAGGAAAAATGAAATCATGAAATTTTTCTATACATGGATGGACAGGAAACTATTGTGCTGAGTTTAAAAAGTCAGAGGGAGAGAGATAGACACAGAATTTTAAGGAAAAAATAAAAAGCATTATTGTAATAATACTCAGAAACAGTAGAGATGAGGACTGGAAGGACCGGCCCACATTATGAAGTTTACCACAATGTGTGTTGAGTGCAGTTGGAGAAATAACTATACTAACAGCTATCATGACAATGGCAGTGAGTGAGAGAAGGGAAATGGGGGCATCAGTGGTGGGAAGACTACAATGGTGAAGGCGTGTGTTTTTTTATAAATAAAACCCATCCATAAACATATTTGTAATCATGGTACTTAATTAAATATATTATAAATAGGGGCCAGAGAGATAGCATGGAGGTAAGGAGTTTGCCTTGCATGCAAAAGGATGGTGGTTCAAATCCCAGCATCTCACATGGCCCCCGAGCCTGCCAGGAGCGATTTCTGAGCATAGAGCCAGGAGTAACCTCTGATTGCTGCCGGGTGTGACCCAAAACTCAAAAAATATATATATATACTTTTATATATTATTTATAATATATTTATTTATTTATAATATATTTATTATAAATATAATAAAATAATTAAATAAATAAAAGGAACACTTCTCACACATGAAAAGAAATCATTATAAATTCACAGTGATACTAAGACCTGGAGATCAGACCATAGTTCTTAAAATAAATTGAGGGAAATATGTAGTACATTCCAAGATTTAGACTACTAAGGTCTTTTTTATTTGTATGGTTACATTACAAAAGAAACCATAAGCAAAATAAAAAACTGAGACAACATCAAATTAAATTTTTCTTTATGGCAAGAAATGAGTTAAAACTAAAAAAATACCCAACTGAACAGGAAAAATATATGTATTCAACACATCAGATAAAGCATTAATAAGCAAAATATATAAAGCATTCACAAAAAATCAACAACAAAAATATCTGAAAGTCATCAAACTGAGGAAAGTTAATGAATAGACACGTCTTTAAAGAAGAATGGTGGATGCCAATAGGTGCATGAGAATGCGATCATCATCACATTACCCATGAAATACAAATCAAGATATCAATGAGATATCAACACACACTAGTATGTGATAGCACAGTAGGGAGGGGTGCTTGCCTTGCATACTGCCCACTTGAGTTCAATCCCTAGCAAATATATGGTACTTAAGTCTGTCATGAGTAGTGATTTTTGAGTGCAAAGATAGGAATAACCCTGAGCATTACCATGTGTGACCCCAAACCAAAAACAAACATAATAAAACACTGAAAAAAATCTGTTTTGAAGAGGGTGTGGTGATAAAGGAACTCTGATCCACTGGTGGTGGTAATGTTGTCTGGTTCAATCCCTATGAAAAACTGTATGGGAATTTTTCATAAAAGAAAGAATAGAGCTACCATAAGATCTAGGAATTTCACTTTTGGGTGTCTATTCCCAGGACACAAGAAAGCATTCATTCAAAAAAGGACAAAAGTGCACCATTATACATTTGAACCACATAGCAAAACATCCAGGATTTGGAAACAGCATAGGTATCCTATGACCAATTAACAGATAATTAAAGTGTGATATATAAGCACAATGTAATGCTATGAGGTTCAAGGAAGTGTGAAATCATACAATTTCCTGAAATTTGCATATAACTGGATATAATGTTAAGTAGAACAATAGAAGAAAGAAAAATACAAGATATCCTACTTATCTGTGATGAATAAAAAAAGGACAAGGGAGCACAAGGTATACAAGGGTATCTAGGTGGCTAGAAGTGGGTGCCAGGTGGACTCTCAGGAGGCCCTCAGGTTTCCCCCCTCCCTACTCTAGGGGCGAGGGGCGTGGGGGAGAGGGCTGGCGGATATCTGGCTTTCAGATCCCTCTTTGATTCTGGAAGCCACCTCTTGCCAGGTATGGGGTTTGGGGCAGCCCCACGCCAGAGGCCTTCTCCCTAGCTTGGGGGGGTGCTGGGAGTCTTGGCAGGCCCCCACCCATCCCCCTCTTTCTCCCCTGGACTCCAGGCCTTCCCTGGGTGCCGGCCCAGGTGAACTCTATAGGGATCCTCAGGCTTTCCCCCTCCCTCACCCTACACTAGGGGTAAGGCACATGGGGAAGAGGGCACTGGTTTATGTTAGGACAGTCACTGGCAATTTTTTTGCATTGGTCTCCATTTTAAAAACCGCACGGGGGCTAGCGTCCCTGAGCATACAATATATATTGATAATATTGTATGCATATATTTTATATATGCATAATATCCATCTTGTTTTGTGACCTTGACACTGCCCTATAAAGCTCATTTCTAGTCCTTTATTGCCTCAGTCCCAACCATTATTTCCCCCCATCTACCCATTTTGCAGACCAAAATCTTTCACTAAATTTAACAGCTCACCCAACTATTTCATAATTTCCCCTCTATTTTCTCTGTCCTTCTCTTGGTTATTTGTTAAATAAGGAAGTCTGTAGAAGTGTCCCTCCATTTAAAGTTTATGTTAGAACCAACTCAAGGGGCTTGTTGGACTTGTTCTAGTGTCCCCATAGGCACCAATCACGCCATGTGGCATTGTTCTTCCTTTGCATAGGCACATTAAAATAGGAAATTATATACAAACATGTTCTTATCTCATAGAGATGGGAACACACAAATCTTGTAATTCAGTGGGACCTTACACCCTGAGCATTGTCACAAAGACTTGGCTCAGGCCTCAGAAGAATGGGCATTGTCCAATTACCCCTGGACCAGGAATGCTATCTACAAAACAACCACGGTTATGTACTACATCACCGGAAAGCAATCCTCTACCAGGGAAGATCCTACCACTGCTCTGGCATAGTCTATTCAACAGAGACTTCCCTTTAACACCCAGAGGACTTAACAACAACAACGACCTGCTTTCAAGACTGAGCTCTCTGCATCACCCTCTAATTGTGAGTAAAACTAAAGGATGCTCCACATCATCCTGACTTTGATGTAGGATATGGACATATTCCAGGATCCTTAGCTACAGAAACCTGACACCAACAACAGTGACTGTATGAAAAATAAAATTGTATTGGCACTACAGACAATGACTTGAGTTGGACAACCTAATATGCCTGGAGCCTAGATTTGGTCTTATGCCAGAACATTTCAGTGTATTTAGTGTATTTCCTGGTATTTAGGTCAAGGCTATTCATTTCCATGTCCCCTATATTTTTCTGGGCCTATGCAAACAATTGCCACACTAACACCATCTTTGCTGTATTCCTTTGACTCATCCTTAATGAAATAATGTAGTATGATCAACTGTGTCAACAATACTATAGCCTTTAATGTTGAAGGAGTTGCATAAATTTTGTGGCTTTGGAATGTTTTGTGTACTGCTAAGAAATGTTATAATGTATTACAAGCTGGGGACTTGAGGGACAAAGTAAATGTGCAAGTATTTTGCTTTATTTTTCTTAATGTTTTTTGGTTGAAAATTCAAAATTAAGGTGTCAGCAAGTCTGTTTATGGGTGATTGCCTTCCCACTGTAACTTCACTTTGTCCTTTCTTTGCATCTTTGTAAAAAAGAAGAAAGAAACAAAGGAAGAAAAGGATAGGGTAGGAAAGGATCTGGGGATTAAGTAGAGAAGAAGCTAATAGGTAACAATAGGAAAGGGGGATGAAACCTCAAACACATTGGCAGTGTTGAGGTGGGGTAAATCTGTAATTCTGAGCCACAGAACCAACAACAAAATTTTAAAAAATTAGTATTTAAACTATGAAAAACAAGTTTTAAATTGTGATCTGTCAAAACAATAGACTGGGAGTATGAGGAAAACCTGAGCTACGGGTGAATGAATATTGACATTGGAAATGGGATTGGTGTTGTGTATTTCTCTTTGAAGCAGGAGTAGTTATGTGCAAGACACATACTATCTGTACTATCTCTGTCCTATCTTTACCCTTTGGACTATCTCTCTGAGATATTGTGAAAAGTGATTGACTATTGTGAATGTATACATATTACAAAAAAAAAAAAAAAAGAATGTCGTATTCCTAAAACTTTCCACAAATCTCTTTGTAAATCATGGTGCCATAATAAAAAAAATTACAAAAAATTAAAGAAAAAAGATATGAAAGACTTATACAAAGAAACTATAAATCAATTCTAAAAAGAAATAAAGACAACACAATAAAATGTAAACACATCCTTGTTCATGATTGAAGGAGTAATATTGTCAAAATTATATGTTTGCTTCCAAATCTATAAAATTCAATGCAGTTTCTATAAAATCTTCATAACATTTTAAAGACATAGATCAAAATCTGTTAAAATTTGAATGGCCAAAGAAATAGCAAAAGAAAAAAGATGAGAGACTATTCACTATCCAATTTAATACAATGCTATAGTAACCAAAACAGTGTGGTACTAGAATAAGAACACTTGGACCAATGAAATAGAATATACTTCAGAGATAGATCCTCAGGTATATGGACTGTTAATTTTTGACAAGTAAGTGAAAAGTATGAAGTGGTTCAAGGAAATCGTCTTCAGAATTTAGTGATGGGAAAAACTAGTTTTTCACATGCAAAAGAAAATGACCCTTTTATAATGACATGCACAAAGGTCATTCAAGATGTATTAAAAACCTCAAAAACAGACCTAAACCTTTAAATTATATTGAAAAAAACTGTAGAACACTATAATATATAATATAGAGGTATCTATTGATTCAATGATACTGGTCAAGAAAATTAAAGCAAATATAAAAAATGGGACTAAGAAATTTCACTGAAAAGAATTGATGACCAGAATATAACTTACATTCTTGAATTTACCATCTAAGAAAAAAGACTCCTGTAAAAACAGATACTGTGATAATATATATAATTTATATGTATATAAACAAAAAGACTTTGGGGTTAGACAACGTAATATGCCTGGAGCATACTACATAGTTGGTCTTATGCCAGTATGTCATGGGTAAGGTTTTCCTTTTTTAGACCAAATGTTTTTCCTATCTATTTTCCCCATATTTTTCTGTGCCTATGTAAAAAAAAAACTAAGATATACACAACTTTTATTTGGATTTTTTTAAATATCTTACTTTTTAAATTGGGGCTCCCGCCCTTTTCATAGAACCTTAAGATACAGATTACTTTATTTTACCACAGATTACCTCGTTTTTTGTTTTATAAAACTAAGTAAAAAGGATCAAAGAAAGGTTGAAGGCCAGGGGTCAAGAGGTCTTGGATGCATTCAAGGAAATAAATAAGAACAGTACTAAATATCCAAGTTAAGATCAACGACAATAGAATCGAGAAAGCCAAACTTTAACTATCTAAACTTAAAGGGACCTGTTATACTGGAAGTCCAGCAGGCAAAGGGTGGTAGTATATGATGCAGTCTGAAGTCATTGATGGAAAGAGGTTGACACTGATTTGGGAAAGTCCCTGATTCATTGTATATCTCACATTCAACTATCAAATTCAAGAATTCTGTTGATCACAACTGATTCAATCAAATAAAGTTAAAATTAAAAAGGATATATAAATAACATCAACAATTCCAAGTATTCACCCTTGACAACTCTAGCAGCTAAATTGAAAAAAAGGGCTTGAGAAAGCAGCATAGAATTTATATTACATGTACAATCTTTATCTTGAGGATTCACGTGAATCTCTGTGAACTCCCCATGTTGTGAATCATTACATCTCAATTTGTCAATCTGGGGTGTATACTTTTGTCCATTCCTTTTGGGGATATCACATTCCTCTGATCATGTTTCACCCACTTTAGTACCACTCATATTTTCCAAATACATATCTTATTTCACAATCCATTTACTTCTTAAAGTTCTTTTTTTTTAGATATTTGAAATACAACTTTATTCTGATTCTAGAAAGGAATGGGAATGACAGTAACAAATAATACTTCACCACTGAATGTTGTGATATGATCACAGACGTCTTAGAAACTCAAAATAGAGACAAATGCAGTTTCAACACAGCTAAATATGCGAGCAAAAAAAAAAAAAAAAAAGGTTTTTTTCCCTTAAACTGCCACATTCACTCCAAAGCCCATTCATCTCCTTCATTCCTTCATTTCCTTCCCAAAGATTAAGCACATGTTCTGATTAGCTATATAAAAAAGTGGCAAACACGAGGCACCACTGACATCCCAGGACAGTTGTCTATAAAACTAGACTTCTGACGCTGGGGCTCCCACTCCTTCTCTTCACAGGTCCTCGTCCTCATCTTGGTGAGCCGTTGTCTGAGCGACCTCTAAATCGTGCTCATACTGTGCTGCCAAAGCGGGATCCATGACCACCTCTGGGGGCACAAGCACAGGCATGGCAACCAACTCCAAGTTGGGCTCTCCGATCAGTTTTCTAGAGAGCCAGAGGAAGGGCTTTTCAAAGTTGTAGTTACTTTTGGCAGAGATGTCATAGTACTGAAGATTTTTCTTCCGGTGGAAGACAGTAGACTTGGTCTTCACTTTCTTGTCCTTAATGTCCACTTTGCTACAACACAGCACGATGGGGATATTCTCACAGACACGAACAAGATCTCTATGCCAGTGAGGCACGCTCTGATAAGTCACTCTGCATGTCACATCAAACATTATAATAGCACATTGAGCTTGGTTGTAGTAGGCATCCCGCAGGCCCCCCAACTTCTCCTGACCCACCGTGTCCCACACGATCAACTTGATGGGGCCGCTGTTGTTATGGAAGATGATTGGGTGCACCTACACACCCAGAGCGGCGACATACTTCTCGAACACTCTGGTCAGATGGCGTTTCATGAAGGCAGTCTTGCCAGTGCAGCCGTTGCCCACAAGCACTAGTTTGAACTGGACTTAGGGTTCCCTTTGGGCGGCCATGCCAAGGTACTACAAACACGCCTCTAACCGACCAGTGCTGAGGGCTGGAGGGCAGATGGCGGCCGAGCAGGCCACTTCTTAAAATTCTTATCTGAAAACTGTAGACATTGAACCTAATAACCTGGGCAGAGGCAAAGAATAAACTTTCCATTCCTGCACAGAGCAAATTCTTTGCTTCATCCTAAGTTATATGGCTTCCAGAAAAAATAAATTGTTGGGACTCATTCCTACATCATGTAGATCAAGTGGAACTCAGGTAGTCTGACTCAGGTAGTAGAATGCAAGCATCTGTGCTGCATAGGTCCTTGTGGCATATTATTGATTCTCATCCTCTTAAATACTCTCTCAATTGTGTCCAGATGTCTCAGACAGGCATTTGGAAATAACTTTAGTTTTATAAATATTTTAGGATCTTCAGAGAGTCCTATTATCTCATCATATCAGTGGTGGTATAGGTCAACCAGCTTATCAAATTTAAGTTTATTTAAAATGGGGCTTGAGGGCTCAGGTGAGTTTCTATATAAAACAAGTCTCCCATCTAAACTAAGAGAGATTTTTTGGTGTGGTTTTTGGTCACACCGGGCAGTGCTCAGGGGTTACTCCTGGCTCCATGCTCAGAAATTGCTCCTCGCATGTACGTGGGACCATATGGGATGCCCGGATTTGAATCAATGACCTTCTGCATGAAAGGCAAACGCTTTACCTTCCATACTATCTCTCCAGCTATTTTTAACTATCCATATCTCATGGGAGAAGTAAACTGGCAGACATCTCTGGACAGGAATTCCATGACAGAAATCCAGGAAATGTTCATCCTATTTTATTCTGTCTCTCCTCCCTTTTGTAAATCTTAACCTTGCTCAGTCCCATCTCTTCATGTGGGGCTCAGAGACTCTGTTCCTAATGCTGCTGATATTCAGTTCATCTTTATCTATTATTTTCTGAGTATCAGTCTCTGTGCTAGTGTTGAACATGAATAAAAAATCTTTAAACTTTACACATCCAGAGAACCAGGTACTTATTTCCCATTTTGTACATAAACAGAGACAGAGAGCTATGAAAGGACTTTGGTGGATAAGGACTGGAACCTGTTCTCCCTGATTTCTATGTCTGTACTATTCCATGGCAGGAAGTCAGGCTAGTGAGTGCCTGCTGGGAGACTTGGTGTGACATCCTGAGCTATCCGTCCCAGCATCCTTCCAGGACCAACTTCTGGACTCTGAATGTGCCTTTGAAATGCACTTGGCTAGAAAAGAGTCCAGCTTGGATTCACTAACTGGGTTCAGACCCCCAGTTTATCTTACTGTGATTTAAAATATTGTTAAAGATGGGTTTTTGTGTACATAATTCCAACATCTCACTCATCACTAGTATGCTAATCCCTCTTCCTCAAGACCTCAAAATCCCCTTCATTTCACATCCCCAACTAAATCATGTGTATCAATTCTCAGGTATGCTGCCTTTGGTCCTTTGATCCTTTGTAGTAACTTTGCTTTTTTTCTTTAAGTCCCAAGCATGAGAGATGATTCTCTCATAGATAGTTATAACTATTCCTTTCTTTTTTGACTGACTTCACTCATCATTACATTCTCTAGTTTTATTTATATGTGACAAATTGCATGTTCTTGTCTTCTCTTAAAGCTGCATAGAGGAGTTGGAGAGATAGCATGGAGGTAAGGTGTTTGCCTTGCATGCCGAAGGACAGTGGTTTGAATTCCGGCATCCCATATGGTTCCCTGAGCCTACCAGGAGCGATTTCTGAGTGTAGAGCCAGGAGTAACCCCTGAGCGCTGCCAGGTATAACCCCCCAAAAAATGTTGGACTGGAGAGATACCATGGAGGTAGGGTGTTTGCCTTGCATGCAGAAGGATAGTGGTTAGACTCCCTGAATCCCATATGGTCCCTGATGTGCCAGATGTTACCAAAAACAAAACAAAACAAAACAAAAGTTGCAAAAATTCCATTTCTGTATAGTATTTCATTCTATATATAAACCACAAGTACCTAATTCATTTATTCATAGTTGATCATTTGAACATTTCCACAGCCTGTCATTTGTACTTTGTACATATACCATTTCAAATAGATTTTTTTGTTGTAGAGTAGAACAAAAATGGTAGTCATAGGGGAGTTCTATTCCTATTTTTTAAGTAATCTACATATTGTTCTCCATAGAAGTTGAATCAGATAACATTCAGGCCACCAATGGATGAGGATTCATTTCTCACCATAATTGGAGTGAAATTATATTTCAATGTTTACAATTTGCATTTTTGAATCATGAATGACAATGACACTCAAATGCCTATTGACCCTTTATATGTCTGTTCATCTCTCTGATTTTTTTGGGGGGATCACACCCGGCAGTGCTCAGGGGTTACTCCTGGCTCCATGCTCAGAAATTGCTCCTGGCAGGCACGGGGGACCATATGGGGCACCGGGATTCGAACCGCTGGCCTTTGCATGAAAGGCAAATGCCTTACCTCCATGCTATCTCCCAGGTCCCTGATTTCTTAATGGATCATTGATTCGATTTTGTTGCTGACGTTTATAAGTGCTTTATATTATTGGTTTTATAATATTAGATATTAACCCTCTTGAGTTTCTTTTTATATGCATATTATTTATTGTATGTAGTCATATTTATATTTATATTTTTATTGTGTTTACCTCTTTTGAAGATCTCTGCAATAATTTTCTGAAGAGTTGTGCTGATGCATTTTTAATGTATTTTATGGAATCTGTCAGACCTCTTGTTTGATATGTGGTCCCAAGACACAGCCAAGTGGCCATCCTAAAGAGTTGGTAGTTAAAAATCACAAGGGCAGGGTTGAGGCAACTGGGCACAGTAGTCATACTTGGTCTTCTCACCTGATCTGAAGTCAGCCTCTTCCAAATCCTGTTCAGACAGCTCATTTAGGCCCTTTTGTTATGAATGGGCAAAATTCCAAGTCCACATGTTGATACAATCCCAGGAATGATACAATCTTCAATTCTCTATTGAGAAAGCAGCATGTTCCTTGAGTGAACACTGTGTTCCTATTCTGGTAGCCAAAGCAGAAACTCCTTCAGATATTTTTTCCAGAATTTATCCATGTATCTGGACAGCTTGCAACTGGATTTTACTGGATGTATGTGCATCAGCTAGGTAGGTTTTAGGGATGCTCATGGGGAAAGGTTGTGTAATAGACAATGAAGCACATCAGGCCAGCAGTAGACATTACTCTTCTGTGCCAGAAAAACTTCTATTTATCTCTAAGAATCAGTTCTGTAAACACCAAGGGTATCTACCAATGCTTTTGTGAAAAGGAATGGTTAAGGGGATGATAAGAAATGCTTAGTAAGAAGCAGCCAGTGTTCTGGGAGACTTTGGAAGAAGTGAGGTTCTCTAGGGTATTGAGTATGGTCTGGAATCAGTAGAGTGTATAGGAAAAAGGGGTGAGGATAAGTGAACATTATGTGAGAAAGACTTAAGGTTCTATGACCATGAACTCTTTCTATTTTTTGGGACAGAGATACCTAGAATAAATCCTGAGCTGTGAGGATTGGAGGCAGTAGGCAAAATAGCACAAAAGGTGGGCTTCAGGGCTCAGGAATGTTTAGAGTCCTCATTCCCATGTGTAGTCAGATGTCTCCTGCTCTGGACAACAATCAGTATTAAGTAAAAGTTGTCCTCACCCACCAAAACAGGAACAAAGTCAGAGAAAGTCACTTGAAGGGGTGGAATAGAGGCTACCTGCTCTGTGAGGAGCTCAGTGTGAAACTCATAAGCATTCCCATCTAGATACCAGTCCCCTCTTACCACACAATATAAGCCAGGTTTCTGGAAAGCCACAGACAGTCTTCTGTCTACCTCTTTTTAGAATTGCAGAGATTGGGGTCTCTAGTGGGAACAGCTAATTTATATTCCTTTCCCTGTTGTGACATCATTTCTGGAAATGCCTGAAGTTAGTCTGGGCCAGAAGAAGTCAAATACCAATAGTTGCTCAGAAACAGTGTTTAATTTTCTGGGTTTCAGTTTGCTCATCTACTAAGTGGGACAACAGATTTTCATGAAACTTAAATTAAGGAAAAGTTCTTAGAAATCTTAGAGTATATTAGATGAGATCAGGAGGAGAATTCAAATGGGGTGGAGTTCATGTGAAGCATTCATCAATTGGGATTTCAAATTCCAGGACTGCAGAGCCACTTGACTACTACCTGATGTAGTTCGCCAAGCACTGCCGAGCTAAATAGTACTACTTCACCTTTACTGGCTTAGAATGGTCCCAGAGGCCCACAAGTGCTTCTTAGGAGGCTCTACTTAAAAAATATTACATGAATGCTATTTTTTGTGAACAATTCAAACTAGAAGACTTTCTACAAGCCAAATATAACAGAATGGAAAGTACTGACTCGAACATTGGGACAATCAGAGAGATTTGAGTCTCTGTAGGGGACCCTGAGACTCACAAGGTAGGAGGTGTGGCCTGTAAAATATATATATATATATAGTTTATTTATTTAATTATGAGTTAATTAATTATCCTGCCTATATGGTTTACTTCTGACATTAAACACTCCATGGCATCAGGCTTCAAGGGTCTAAGTATTCAGTTCTATAAGACTTCTCCCATGGCATAACAGTAGTAAGGAATGCTACTCACCCATGTAGCCCACTCTATATATATGTGCTTCATACAACCTAAGAGTCTCTGCGAGTTCCCAAAATTGGATAATTGCTAGAATGCCCAACAAGAAGTCCTCATGACTCTCCAAAATGTGATTACTCTAGAATAATTAACAGGAGTCATGACAACACATTTCTTGCATTAATATGCAAAAAAAAAATATCAAAACTGGACGGCATGTAGAGCTGATATCTGGGAAGATGTGAAGGAACTTCAAGAACTCTTCAAGGTGCACCTCTAATTTCTATCTCTCCAGCCCAACTTGGTCATTTTTAAGGGCACCAAGGTATTCTTTCGAGATCTTTCCATGTTCTGGTTTCATGGAAATATTTTCTTAGACATTCTTTGGTGATGTAACTGTTGCTCCTGAAGTTTAGGTGGTACAAGCAAGATTTTTCATGTCTCCTGGAAACGTTTCCTCAGACATTCTGTGATGATACCACTGTTGTTCCTGAAGGATAGATGATACAAGCAAAGTGTAGGGTTTGGTTCTGAGGCTTCCATGGTGTAACCTTGAGAATATCTTGCTCCATTATTGTCTTTAGGATGAGAAAATTCCAGCTAAATCATGATGCTCTGGTAAAAGTTAAATAACCATATATGAAAGTGTCTAGAAACAATGACAGAAACATTTGTTACTTTCTCGGGTTCTTGTTTCCTTTTTTTTTCAACTCTTTTTGTATTGGTTAGCATTTTAGATATATATAAAAAATAAAACCTTCACCAGTCCAACATTCCAATCACCAATGTCTCAAGTGTTCCTCCTCTCCATCCCACACTGGCCTATACTCTAGACAGGATTTCTACTTCCCTCATTCAGTCACATTTTATTATGATGGTTCTCAGTGTAATGATTTCTGTGACTGCACCCATCACTCTCTGTGGTGAGCTTCATGTCATGAGTTGGACCTTACAGTCCTCCTCTATTTTGCCTCTGATAATCATACAAATGTCTTTTACTTAATAAAAGAATCTTGTTTCTTTGAAGGCAAAATACTAAGTTGTACTTCTTTTGTGTTTTCTAAGTGACTAAGTGCTTTGGTGTTCAGATAATGTATTTAATGGGGAAATACTTTAAATTATTATTTGCATTTAATTTTACAAGTATTGTATTAATATAGGTTAATTGCACAACTTTAAACAAAAGGTTATTTCTTACTTTAGTATGCTTTATGTTTTTCAGACATACAGACACATAAAATCAGAAAAACGGGCCTGTAAAACAATATAAAATATATTACTTTTTTGCCATATAACTTTCATTTTACTGTACACAAAGTTACTTTTGTATTATGCATAATTGATACATGCAATAGAGCCCTGCAGCATTCTCCTTACCAGGGTTCTGGCTAATGAATGCTAGGAGAGATCCCTGAAGCAGAATGCAAGATCAGTACAGCTACTATAATTACCCATTTAAAAATAAATTAGATCAGGTCTTTTCCTAGCACAGTATCCTGCCTCCATTTTACTCCAAGTAAAATCAAAGTATATTCATACTAGCACTTAAATACAAATGAGGTGAATTGGAAATATGCCTTCTTAAAATTTCCTTCCTCCCACATTTATCTTAATACATTCTAGGTACTTTTTCCTCCCACCTTTATCTTAATACATTCCAGGTACTGTTAATGCTAATTTAAAAGTCAGCCCTCAGCTTTATCTCTGAAGTTTTCTTTCTGGCTTCCACCTTTATAGTCTCAGAGGTCATCTTTTCCCAGAGACACTGGCCCAGGATCATCTGTGATCCTCCAATCCCAGTTTCTCTGCTCTTTTTTAGTTAGCTTCTGAAGAGAGAACAGGAGTCTCTTCTGTCTCCCAGTTTAGCTAAAACTGTAACAGGAAGGTATAAATTTAAGTCACAGTCACATGAGAGAAAGAAAAATAGTGGAAGCTCATTTATAGTGGTTGCTGTCCACATTGCCCTCAAAGGAAGAAGGGTCAGAACTGTTCTTGATTTTTTCCTACCAGTTATGGTGTTTGAAGCTGTATTGGACTCTGTTACAAGTGTATCTTTCTCACTTGGAAGGCTTTGCAGCCACTGCCACACCTTGTTGAATTATTCTGAGATTAGCTACCCAGATAAATTCCACCTAGTCCTTCCTTTCAGAGGAAAGGCTCCAGAAGTCTTCTTCCAGGGTTATTGATCTGGAAATGTCTATTCCCAACCCATAGGTCAGTCCTAATATCTAGTCACTCATTTTCTCTCAAAACCTCTGTTTGACTCTAACTCACCCCGTCGGGTGAGAATACCACTCTGGCATCAACTTGCACCAGGATAGGTTCATTTGACTCCCTGATAATGAAGTAACAACAACTCTATCCAAGGGCAGGGTGCCCTATCTCACCAACTAATGGTGAGATGAAATCAGAAGACACTCCATACTAAGATCTGTGCAAAATCCAAGATCTCTAATTACAGAATGACTCTGATAACCATGACTGAGTAGAACTTTGCCTAGAATCATAAAGAAAAGATTTACCCTAGGTTTTGTCCTAGGATCTGTGCAAAACCCAAGATCTCTAATTACAGAGGATTGACTTTGACAACCACAATTGAACAGAACTTCTCCTAGAATCATAAAGAAAGATTTTGGGGTAAGACAACCAACTTGCTCAGAGCCTGTAGTTGGTTTTATGACAGTATGCTTCATGAGGGGAGGTGCACTGTAACTCTTAGACCACGGAAATTTCCTTTCTAATTTCCCCCACAGTTTACTGCTCTTATGAAAATGATCTTGCCACATTTGTCCCCCTCTTTTATTTGTTTTTGTTTCTTTTAATTCTGTTTATATCTATTAGATAGGGCTCCCACCTTTTACATGGAACCTTAGAACTTGAATCTTTTTGGTCTGCCTCATATTTCTATATCTTTCTACAAATAGAAAAAGAAAGAAAAAATTGGATGGGACCCAAGGGCCAAATGGTCTCAGGAGCCTGAGTTTAAAAAAATAGTCAGATCTAAATACCCAAGCCATAGTCAATGACAATAGAATCAAAAGACCCAAACTATAACAAGCTAAACACAAAATGGACCAGTTACACTAGTAGTTTATGGGGGTAAGTGGGGAGGTATGGAATGAATACTGGGCACTATGCTGGAGGGAGGTCATTCTGGTGGTGGTAATGTCCCTAATTCACTGTCACTATATGCCTGAAATACAGCTATAAAAGATTTGTCATTCACAATGATCTCAATAAAATTTAAAAAATATTTTTGTTGGAGGCATGAATGAATCTGTGCCCAGAAAACCTGAAATCTTTGGTTAAATAGCAACAAAATTGCTCTGGAACTAAAATGATAGTACAGTAGGTAGGGAGGCATATATGGTCCCTGCCATGAGGACTCTGCACATAGAGCCAGGAGTAAGTTCTGAGCACCACACTGGGTGTGGTTCAATTGTCACCCAATTTTTAAAACCAAACTAAAATTAAAATTCTAAAACTAAAATATCAATTAATACATCCAGTTTTCTTCTTTCCTCTTCCACAATGGGAATTAAAGACATCATTTTTTGTTTGCATCCTTCAAAAGTCTGTCTTTACTTTCCTATGAATCTTAAAAAGAATATATGCATTCACATCAGCATCTTCTAGTAAAGATTTAGGGAGAAAAATCCAACCTATTTATATAAGATATCTTGCACATCTCTCTTTTCCAAAGGACACAACTTCTTTTAACTTGATAATAGAACATTCCTGGAGCTATAGCACAGTGTGTAGTGCACTTGCCTTGCATGAGGTTGATCCCGAACATTCCATATGACTCCTTTAACTCTGCCAGGACTGATCCCTGAGCAGAAAGCCAAAAGCAATTCCTGAGCACAACCAGGTATAGCCCTTAAAAATAAACAAAGAATAATGTACAAAGATGATGTTCAAAAGTGTTCCTGTATACATCAAATATAACAATTTTAAATGTTTTAGAACACATATTTTGTTATTTAATAATGTTATTGAGGATACTGTTTAGGATAAGGCACCTACCGTGCATGTTTGGGACTCTAGATTAAATACTTGCAATGAAATAAAACTCATAAGTCTATTTATTTCATATAGACACATGTATATTTTCACTATCGTATATGTCTGTGTCATCTGTTTGGAACATAAAACATATAAGAAACAGTAGTAACTTTCTGAATATGCACTATATTATCTAAATGTCAATGTCATGCAGAACAATTATTTACTGGGTACAAAAAAATACTCAATTACCTGCCTTCAAGAAACCCAAGATCTTAAAATGAAAATAACTAGGGCTGGAACAATGATACAGTGGTAGGTACTTGCCTTACTCACAGCTGAGGGATTTAATCCAAGAATTCCATACAGTTACTCAAACCCACAAAGAACCAGGAGCACAGAACCAGGAGTAAGTCCTGAGCACCACTGGGTATAGCCCAAACCCTCCAACCCTCCAAAAAGGGAAGATAACTGATGCTTTTCAACTATTTGCTATGCCTTGGTCCTGTGCTAAGCACACTTACTTTTATTTACTTAACTAATACAATTATTTTTAGTTTGGCTTTTGTTTCCTCACATTACAAGATGACATACAAAAATTTAAACAAATCAAGTGTTGTTCAAGGTCACAGTGGCAGAGCCAACTGTACCTCATATCAACCAGATCCAAGCATTTTTCACACTTAATCCAGCTTCTAGGATAAAGCACTGACCCTCAGTGCACCCTGGGATATGTTGAATAGACAAAGGATAGACCATCTCAGCAGGAAAGGCTCAAAGAATAGGCATTTTGTGATCTGATAAGGGCACTCCTCTGTTCAGATTTCCTGTAAAATTGCTAACTAGCTAAAAATTGAGGAAACAGCCCATGACCACACCCCATATGGTTTCTGTTAGGTAACATTTTTATGCTCTCACTGGCTAAAGACAGTTCTGATCATTGCCCAACTGCCAAGAACTGCCAAAACTCTGAAAAGAACTAAGAGTGGAAAACTTTGAATTCAATCCTTGACTCTGAAGTGAATTCTGCTTTCTTAATCCCCATCTCATATCAGCATCATGGCCCAAGGCTCAGGAGAGGAAGGACATTAAAGCTACAGACTGTTAGTGTCACACTTCTCATAATTCTTGACTACTCCTATCATTGCCAGTATTTCCAGAGAATCATGCCTCTTCGAGTGGTTTCCATATCTCTGGGTTTATCTTTCCTAAAGCTATTCCTATAATTTTCTCTCTTCCAGTTCCATCCATTGGCACGCAGATGCTTCTTGGGTTTATAAAACTGCATTATTAATTCTAAATCATAGTTTTTGAGGTACTAAATATTGATCCCAATGGGATTTTGCTAAGAGATGCTGAAGAAAACCATCTATGTGCCACCCACCCACCCTTATTCCTCAATGATTCCTAAGACCTTTCAGTGGAAAAGTGATATACAACAGATTGCAGTAGAGATTGGCCAAGTATGATGAAGAAGGATGAGCTGAATAAGTTTGTGTATAGGCTACCTACGATATGGCTCATTAGTCATTCTTCCACTGACTCAGCCAAAAATGAAATAGAAATGGCCTCATTTCTCGTGACTCATTATTGGGAGGGAGCATAATGCCTATGAGGTGACACTCTGAACCAGAGAGAAGATAGGAATGAGTTAGCTGAGAGGCAAGGCTCAAGTAAGATGTCAAATGAGTAGAGATGTGCCTTCTGCCTAGAGTCAATCTCCTGACCCCAAAGCTGTCCTTTGGGAACACCACTGCTATACCACAGGACTTTTCTCTAGACATTGACTGGAACCTCTTTTACCTGATAATCCAGGTTCAATTCTATGACCCTCGTTGAACTCCTCTTAGGGTTAACTTCATCCTGAGGGGAGATAGGAAATTTTTGAAAAATGGTGTGGGAAAGTTTCACTAGTGAAAGGGGGTGTGAATTTTATGACTTAACCCCAATTATGAACATGTTTGTAACCATAGAGCTTCAATAAAAATATTATTATTAAAAAATAATTTAAAAATGTTTTAGAGGTATATTTAAAAATGAAATGGACATACCATATAAGAAATTAAGAAAATGATATTTACCTGGCAGAGGAGATTCCATGATCAGGAACGTGGTTTCCCCAGGGTGAGGGTTGCCAATTGCACTCCCGTGTGCTGACCCCTATGTGATTTCCCTAAATGTGGGAAACTCACTGTGTAATTTATGGCAGTGGAGGACTGCATTCGCACTCTCCCCTTAAAAAAATGTATATTTAACTTTCATACTTTTGAGCACTTTCAATCTTTTTGTTGTTGACTTGGGAAATTGAATATTACTTGACATGATTTTATTTTAATTTATTTATTTTTGTTTTGGAGCCACACATAGTGGGGCTTGGGAGTTACTTCTGGCTGTGAGTTCAGAAATCGCTCCTGGCTCTGGGAACCAGATGGGATGCCAAGGACCAAATTCAGGTTTATCCTGGGTGAGCCACATGCAAGTCAAATGCCCTACCACTGTACTATTGCTCCAGCCCTTATGATTTTGTTTTATTTTTATCTTCCTTATTTATTTAATCACCCTGAGACACAAAGTTACAAAGTACTTCATGATTTAGTGTTAATCATAGGATTTTATATAATTTTAGTCTTCTTAAGTTTTTTAGGTCTTATTTTTATAATCAGCATATAATTACCATATGTAGAATTCAGGCCTCTGTGTTTCAGACTGTGCAGAGTTGGGGAGGGTTTTCTACCTTGCCAGAAAGTGGAGAAAGAGCTGCAATTTTTAGAGAAGATAGAGGATACTACATTTCTCCCTTCCTTAGGGGTCCATGGTAGCAAGTTATGTCCTTTCCTTCAGGACTTAGTTATTCATGGGTATGGAGTGGACCATGCCTGAAAAGGAATGGGTGAGAGAGAGGAAAAAAGGAAGTCAAGTCATCTGTGTTCTGATCAAGGCTCCAGTCTTTTATTCTTCAAGTAAGCATATTTAAGCAGTCACAGGCAAGATGGGGACTGTGGGTGGAGTATAACAATTGCAGTTACAGAATATGTTTTCGTGGTCAACCTTACAGAACACTTGCCAGAGCATAGCTATGTAGGTGCTATACTTTTACAGAGAACAGGCAGAAACCAACCTGTCAAAACATTTCTGGGTAAGCTTCAAGAGACCTTTCACTTTAATTTCCTGGAACATCAACACAAAATGCTTTTGTGGTCATTTCCTAAGCCTCAGGGTCTCAGAGAGCTGCATGCCTCAGGTCACATACTCATTGCCACAAGCCTGAACAATGCTGCCATCCATTTTATATCTGTCTCCTGACAAAGTTATTGGTTATCCTTGTAATAAAATCTGATTTTGTCCACAATATATCAGAAATAAAATCACATAATTTGGAATCTACTTCTACAATATTAGATGAAATTTAAAAATATTATGGGCACTCCTAAGGTTTTAATTGCAAAGACTCTAGGTTGCACTGATAAACAGGTCAGTGATGGACATGACAAACCCTGCCAAATTGCTAATACTGGTAATTTTTACCTTCTCCATTGTTCCTAGGAATCTCTGTTGATTAATGGCATTTACTCAGGAACTTCTGTGTTTTCAGTTTCCCTCAAGTTTTTCTACTGTGTTAGTGGAATTCTACATCAAACTCTTAAACCATCTCAGATTTTCTGTTCATGAATAATATGTTGGAAATGAAGTAAAGAGCAATGACCCCCTTCTCCTATTCCTTTGGGGAGGGGAGTGGGCAAGAGCTTATCATGGAAGTTTTTGGAACTAGATAGTTACAGTATAAAAACAGAATTATACCTCAAGAAATTTCTGGGGGGTTATTTTATTTTGTTTATATTTTGTTTTTGAGTCATTCCCTGCATTGCTCAGTGTTCACTCCTGTTAACAGTACACATGAAACTGTATGTGGTGTCTAAGCTCCAACCAAGATCAGTTACCTCCAAGACAAATGCCTTAGCCATTGTAGTATCTCTGTGAACCCATTATTATGCAGATAAAAGCATATGCATACTATTTGCCTTTTTCAAAACTTTGTTGTGCACAAGCTGCCTTTTGATTTGCCTTTCCTCGAACTCCTAATCTTTCTCAAACTCCCACAATAGCACACACATAGCTAATATGTGGTTACAACTAGCCCATAGGTACAGATCCTCTCTTTACCATAAGTATATAATAAATTCATAACTCTAATATATGGTCATCCCTTTGAAATTATAAACAATTATGTATATACTCTCAAAGCTTGAATGGGACTAGAAAGATTATACAATGGGTAGAGTGTTTGCCTTGCAGATAGTAGACCCTAGCACTTCATATGACACCTCAACCATACCAGAAGTTACTCTTGAGTGCATAACCACAAGTGCTCTGCTTTGAACACTTTCAGGTGTGGCTTCAAAAAAATTTAAAAAAAAGATCTAGTCTTGTAACAAAACAATTTGAATTGTTGATTGATAATTTGTTGATTTGGGGAGCAAATGCTTTTATTTCCTACTCCACTCTTAATAAAAAATCACTCACTAAAAGAGTAGAATGCCTGTCTCAAATTCAGAAAGGGAGGGGGTGGTAAGGAGAGAGATGGGGGGCATTGGTTGTGGGAAGTTTGCTCTGGTGAAAGGGCTGGGGTTTTTTTGTTTGTTTGTTTTTTGTTTTTTTTGTTTTTTGTTTTTTTGTTTTTTTGGTATTTGGGTCACACCTGGCAGTGTTCAGGGGTTACTCCTGGCTCCATGCTCAGAAATTGCTCCTGGCAGGCACAGGGGACCATATGGGGCACCGGGATTCGAACCGATGACCTTTTGCATGAAAGGCAAACGCCTTACCTCCATGCTATCGCCCGGGCCCAAAAAGGGCTGTTTTTTTATGACTGAAACCCAACTGCAATCATGTATGTAATCATGATGCTTAAATAGAAAAAAAAGCTCACTCACTAAAATAATTAAAATTAAGAAAAAACAATTGGGGAAAGAGAATTCCCCAGTTTTAATTACTGGAAATTTTTGAGTTATTAATCTGAACAAAATAATGTATCATCAATAGTTTCTTAGAAGCAAATCCCAACATGCTATGCATTTTAATGTATGAAGAGGAAAGTTAGAAAACTTTTTTAAAAAAGAAAAGACAGAAAATATTTTAGATTTTGAGGTCTCTGTTGCAAACACACATCTTTTCATCATCACTCCCAGAGAAGCCATAGACAATAACCAAATAAATATGATTTTAGGACAAGGAAACTATATTTAGAACACTAAACTTTAAACTTTGTATGATTTTGATAGTGAATGCTCTACTTGCTTGCTTATTACTCATACCTGGTTGTTCTCAGAGGCTATTTCTAGCCCCATGCTAAGGAGTGATGCATGGAAGTGCTTGAAAACCAATTTTCAAGCAATTTTTTAACATAGGTTGACTATATGAAGTCAAGCACCTTAACCTGTGTACAATATCCTTGGCATGAGTTCTTTCTCTATTTGTGTTCTTTACAACTATTTTAAATATGATCATCCTAAGGTATGTTCATATAGCAATTGGAAACTGGGCTTATCCAGTGTTTAACTGGATAAAGATATGGATAAATGAAACTTATTAGTGGCATTAGTGTTAGGGAAAAAATTTTAAAGATAACTAATTGAAGAGGGTTTATTATAAATAATATATCCATGAAAACCAGGATTTTTTTTTATAAAATGGCACTAAGAAGATTGAAACATTACTTGCAACCTTATGTAAACGTAAGATATGTATGGGGAGAGGCTCTGATAGGCATAATCAATCATAATTTAGATCATGTGGATGATCTAAAAGGTTTTCACACTTCAAATATGTTCTTATAAATGCAATTATCAGTAGGCCTATATGTCATGACTATAGAGATTGGGTTATCCTTCTAACACCAACTCTAATTAATGATAATGATATAATCTTACCCCACAAACTCCAGTTTGCTTTAGCATTCCTCAGAACATCATCAAAGTTAGAATAGATAATATTTAAATCTGGATGTTAAGCTGGCTTCCCATGATGGCACGAGTTTTTAAATTTCACGAGTTACTTGTGTGGTTTTTAATTTTTATCTATGAAGACAACAGTGAAAATATTGTGAAGGAAGAGGGCATAAAGTTACAATAATTGTTCTTATAGAATTTTACATATATAAATTTGAGGTGTCTCACTGAAACACATTCTCTGACTTGAATTTAACATCTCACAATTCACAAAGCACTTTTCTGTCTGTCTCTGTGTGTCCCGCAATTTCCCTTGTGAATGTTCCTTGTGCTGGATGAGTAGAAGATTGTGAAAGCATGCCTCTTCATTGGGGGACAAGACATTCACACTAACAGTAGATGAAAGTTTCATTTTTATCATATCCCCTCCAACACAGGATTGATCCTACTACTATTGCCATTGAACTGTTGAGGTAATATTTTATTTTTATCTTAATTTGGATTCCCTAACAGAAGTGATGCTGAACTTTTTTTATGCACCTCCTAGTCATCTCTCTGTCTTCCTCTGAGAAGCATCAGTTCATTCTTGTACCCCATTATTTGACAGTGTTTGTGATTTTTTATCTTTTTTTTAGTACTTTATACATCCTGGATATC
>PVKC010013166.1:0-23184 GCA_004027635.1 Crocidura indochinensis
CTTTCTATCTTTCTTATAAGTTGTTGAGCATTATTTTTCTTTATACTCTGATGAAAGACTGTAATTTTCCTGATGTATCTGAAACTAAGAAGTTCTCTGAGAAGATTCTTACGTGCTAATACCACTGTCAAAATGAATCGTGCGTGTAATATCTCAGGCAAAGAAAGGTGATCAATTCTTACCTACAAGGCACCAGTCAATATCAATACCTGCAAACTTATCTGTGCTCATTGACTGTAAACACTGTGAGAATTATAACTTGAAGCAACACTACATTTCTAATAATTTGCACTTTTTCTTTTTTTAAAATTTAGCAGCTTTTATTATGACCTGGTCTATATATGGATAGTCCATATATATGTGTATATACATCACCATGAGATGCAGATTATTAGAAGCAACTAGGAAGTGTTATAGGCATATGTTTAATTCTAAACAAGTAGTTTATTTAAGTTATTTGACTGTAGGGACTGTAGCGGTGGCACAAACTGTAAGGCATCTGCTTTGCATCCACTAATCTAGGACAGATCACAGTTCAATCCCCCGGAAACCCATATGGTCCCCCAAGCCAGGAGTGATTTCTGAATGCATAGGCCAGGAGTAACCCTTGAGTGTCACTGGGTGTGCCCCCCTAAAAATAAAAAGCAAGATGTTTGACTGTAAAGGAGAAATACAATTCATTTCCTTTAGAGTAATTTATTACTTTGTAAGGACAGATTACATGCCATCAATAGCTACATACAAAATTTAAAATTTCCCTTTGTTTTGCAGTGATAAAAATGTTAAAATTCCCCAATTAGGGTATGCATGAATTTTGATCTTCTTGTTAACATTCCAAGTAGGGGCCAGAGATACCATACTGAAGTTAAACATTTTCCTTGACCTCAGCCTACCCCACTTAGGTTACACACCCCACAGAGTCCCATGAGTCCTGCCAGAACTGATCTCAGAGCACAGAGGTCAGAGAAAGTCTTGAGTACCACCTAAGTGTGGTCCCAAAATATAAAAAACATTTTGGTGAGTAGGTATACCCAGTGGTGCTGTAAACCAGGACACTGAGGGAGCAGGCCTGCATTGAGGGATCACACCTTACTAGTGCTTTTGGGACCAAATAGATTAGATTAACAGGTATCAAACCTGGGTCAGCTGTGTGTGAAGCAAATCTTCAATCCACTGCGTAATGTCTCAGGCTCCAGAGATATACATTTTTAAAAAGTTGTTGACATAAAAGCAAAGTGCAGGCTTAATAATTAGAATTTGGCAGGTTCATAGAGAAGATCAATGAATGGAGATGTTTGTAATCACAGTGTTTACATAAAGATAAAAAAAATTGTTCTAGGGGCTAGAGCTATAACACAGCAGTAGGGTGTTTGCCTTGCACACAGCTGACCCAGAACAGACCTGGGTTCAATCGCCAGCGTCCCATATTTCTGAACACATAACAAAGAGTAACCCCCAAGCATCACTAGGTGTGACCCCCCCAAATAAATACATAAAATAAAAATAAAAATTGTCTATATGTGATGGATGACTTAAAAATAAAAAAATAATAATACAACCACTCTGTGGATCTTCCGAGTTTCCTAGTATGTGCAGAGGCACTTAATTTTTTTATTAAGTCATGTTTTCTAATTATAAATTAAAGAAAACTGAAAAAAAACTACTTGACCTTAATGTTGACATCACACTTCAACAAAGATTTTAAATTTCACTTTTTTATGCTATCATTACTAGTTGGATTTGTTTGGTTTTATTTGGGGTGATGGGGTGGGGAGTGTGCTATTTGGTGGTCTAGGTGATTCTTGGACCTCTTAGTGATCTTTGGGACATGTGGCTAGTAGTTAAATATGAGGACACAAGGATGCAGAAATATGTGGTCTCTGCCTTGAATGGGGATTACCTAGTAATCTTAGAAGTGCTTTGGTTCTCTCAGCACCATGCTCAGTGATGCTTGTGAAAGTCTTGTCATACCAGGGATTAAACCAGGATCAGCTGCATTCAAAGAAAACAACCTCACTCTGTCCTCTCTGTCCAACTCATACTTCTTCATTGTTATTTCTGAAATTATTTTTTCTGAAAAGAGAGTACACCAGCCATGGTGCTTGCCTTGCTTGTAGTCCACTGGCATATGATTCCCAGCACCTCATACGGTCTTCTGAACCCATGAGTAATGTTTCCTGGGTACAAAGTCAGGAGTAATTCATGTGCATTTGTAGATTTTTGACCCCAGAACAAAAAATAGATAAAAATTAAAATCCCTGAAGACACCATTTATTTTATTTATGTATATATATACCTATATAGTACATATAAGTCAATAATCTCATGGAGGTATTAGATATAAACATCTTAATATACATATATGCATATACATATATAGTACATATAAATCAATAATCTAATGGAGGTATTTTAAAATAGGAAAACATGATTAAATACCTTTGTTAGCTGTACATATAGACATACATCTTGTTTTTAGTATTTGCCTTTAGTTCAAAGTATTTTATAATTTTTCTCATATATTTGGTGCTGAATTCTCTCAGACTTCATTTCAAACTCAATTTACCTGGGAGCCGCAGGAGGCAAAGTCGGGGTGATCCTTGAGTGCAAAGTCAGTAGTAAGCCTTGAACATTGGGGGGTGTGACTCAAACAACTAAAACAAAACAAAATAAAAAAAGATTCCTCTAGGGCAGGGCCACAAAACGTTGTATGGAGGGCCGCAAACGGCCTGCGGGGCGCGAGTTTGAGACCCCTGCATCATATAGAATTCTAAGAATATAATTCTTGTATTTTCCTCTTCATACATGACACCGATTTCTGAATTTTTTATAAACTATTTATTTTGGGTCATTCTCTGTGGTTGGTCTGACTTAATTTACTTTTATTCTACTTATAGTTATGTTTGCCCTTCTTTTTTCAGTGCTTTTGGACTTCACACAGCAGCACTCAGAAGTGAAGTGCTCTGCACTAAGAAATCACTTCTGGTAGGCTCAGGTGTCATATGGGATGCTGGGGATCAAATCAGGATCTGCCACATGCAAGGCAAATGCCCTACTATTGAGCTATTTCTTTGGCCTAATTTTTGCCTTTTTTATATTAGGGCTTATATTTCTTCCATCATATTTAAGAAATGTTAGGTGATTATTTCTTTAAATATGTTTTCTCCTTCCACCAATCCTTCCTGATAATTCAGTAACATGCCACATAAATCCAGCATCAGTCTAAGTCTATTCATGGTTGTTTGGTCTCAGACTTGCTGTTTTACTTTGAATGTGTTTTTGTTTTTAGACTCAGTTCTCATACTTTACTCACTTTCTTTTACATTATTTATTTTTCAGAATTTTATTATTCTGTTTATTTCTTAGTTTTTATTATGTTTCTATAGAAATTTCTTTTTTTTTTTTTTTTTTTTTTTTTTTTTTTTTTTTTTTTTTTTTTTTTTTTTTTTTTTTTTTTTTTTTTTTTTTTTTTTTTTTTTTTTTTTTTTTTTTTTTTTTTTTTTTTGGTTTTTGGGTCACACCTGGCAGTGCTCAGGGGTTGCTCCTGGCTCCATGCTCAGAAATTGCTCCTGGCAGGCACGGGGGACCATATGAGGCACCGGGATTTGAACCGATGACCTTTTGCATGAAAGGCAAACACCTTACCTCAATGCTATCTCCTGGACCCCTAGAAATTTCATCCAAACAAAAAACATCTTATTTCTATTCAGTTCATAACCTCATACAATTCTCTCTCATTCTGATCACAGCAACAATCTCTCTGATACTGTTGAATAGTTTCTGTCATTTCATCTTTGCTGCATTGGCTGTGACTTTATTTTCCTTCTCTTTGTTTTTGACAATTCTCCCTCTTCTTAACTGCTTGTTTTGCTGTTTCCTTGTAAGGTTTTCTAAGATATTGACTTTCATATGCCATTTTCAAAGATCCTGTTCTTGAACACGCATGAATTAGTGAAGAAGGATTTTATTCATTTAGAAAATGGCCCCTTTTCACTCCCCGGAGAATACTGTCTGTATAGCCTACAGCAGAGACTACATTAGAACCTGGCCTGTAGAAATCTAAGAAATGCTTTTCTGTAGGAGGTTTCCTCTACAAACCCATCCTATAAATTCTGGAAGATTTGACCTACTGTTTACAACTGTTTTCTTTTTTTCTCATAGGAAAATACAATGCCATGCACAAAATGATATTTCCTTGGTGTGAAACTTAAGAAGAATGTTCTCTAGATCTATGAAATGTGAAATTCATTCACATGAATGAGGTTTTGCAGCCTCCTCTCTAGTACTAGGCCTAAAATTCCAGCTTTGCATTCTCATCAGTGTTAGCATTGTCTCTTACTCAGAGATCCAGAAATATTGGTTTTATTTCAACACTTCCATCTATTTATTGACTGCAAGATGCCCTGGGTTATTTTCCTTGTTCAAGGATCACCCTTCACTCTTACCTGTGTGTCCTACAAACAGCTGCTTACTGTATTTTATCTTGCTTTATTTATTTTATCTTGTTTCCTACATATTTATGCTGGAAAAGCTACTGATCTTGTAGCTACAGTAACAAAAATTTGTGTTACCCTTGAGAATGTCACTAGTATTACCTTAAGATAACATTTGTTTTTAAAATCATAGAAAATGTGTTTGATGTTTTCAGATACTTTTTAAATAGGGTAGTTCTGGAGATATTAATTTAGCATAAAGATAAACTATTCCAAACTTTTCAAGTTAAATGACACCAGTATTCAATGTGTATTGAATTTATCATGTAGTACCTTAAATCATTAAAAAATATTACTAGAGCTATTTTTATTTTGTTTTCCATAGAAAAATCTTTGTAATTTTATCAATTGCACAATGTAGTCACTTATTAAAATACTCCATTAGCAATATTGTCAGTTGGCTTGTTGATGAATTGAACAGTTTAAGTAAAGTAGATTGCTATTAAGATATATTATATTCCTTTTTAAGTTTCTAACTTTCCTTGGATGACTTTAATTTACATATCAGTCTTTTCCTTACTTCTCTTCTTGTTTCAGTTTAAAGGATTTTAATTTTCTTTCCAGGAGGCAAGATCCTTCCAACATGATTGTAAACCATTCTGTGGTTTTTGAAATACACAGTTTCCTTAAAATATTGTTATCGCTTCCATTAAAAAATAAATATTGTACAAGCCAATTTAATGTTAACTGATTCTATTAATAATCTTTCAATTGTCTCCAGATATTACTTTTGGTTCTAGCAAAAACAAGACCCAAAAGCATGAGTATACAAAAGAACAAAATTAAGATGCTTACGTATTTTCTTTCTATGGAAGTGTCCAGCATATAGAATTACTACCATAACATTCATATTCCTAAAACTATGTAGGTTATCCCCAAAACATGCTGACAAAATACTAAGGATGAATAAATTTACAATCATAAGAAAAAGTTATAATCTCTCTCTGCAAAAGTTTTTGCACACCTAAGACTTTTGAACATAAGGAAAAATTCAAACAAGATGATTAAAAGTTAATTTAATGCTAGTTCGCATTCCAAGTTTCTTTCTGTTTGGCATTTCTTCTTCTCCATATGTAGATCAGCACATGGCCTCAGTTGGAGGCCAAGATTGTCCCAGAATGCATTTCTCTCTCACTGGCCATGTCAGGTGACTTTCGACTAACTTGAAGAGAAGCTTGATTTGCATAGGGTATTTCTTGTTGTTGTTGTTGTTTGTTTTTATTTTGGGGCCACACCCTGTGACGCTCAGGGGTTACTCCTGATTAGGATCTCAGAAATGGCTCCTGGCTTGGGGGACCATATGGGGTGCTGAGGGATCGAACCATGGTCCGTCCTAGGTTAGAATGTGCAATGCAATGTCCTACTGCTTGCCCACCACTCCAGTGCCTGCACAGGGTATTTAATTAATTCGTTGTCCCCTGACTAGTGATTTTGATATATGTTTCTGGCTGCATAAAACAAGAAATATTCTTCAGAGCTTAGAGATATGATTTACTGTGTTAAAAGAGGAAAATCATTTCTTTTTCAATCATGTTTCTATCACTTACCATGGAGAAAATGACCAGACCACATTTGAGAAGACATACATCAGGATAGAGTCTGAAATGATAGTACAGCAGGTAGGGCATTTGCCTTGCAAGTGTCTGATCCAGGTTCAATCTCCAGTATCCCATACGATTCCCTAAACCTGTCAGGAGTAATTTCTGAGTGCAGAGAAAGGAGTACATCTTGACTGCTGATAGATATGACCCCAAAACAAAAAACAGCAAACAAACAAACAAAAAAGGCATACACAACAAAAGTTGCAATGACTGCATTGTCATCTCAATATTTAGCAGAGGGGAGACTTATTCATGAAAAACTAACCTTCGGGGTCAAGTCTGTGCTCATGAGAGCCAAATATGTGTTGTTGGATAAAAAGCATCTTGCAAAAGCACAAATTTTCTTTCCATTCATTGCCTTTCTTTGAATATTATTCTTCCCTTTACTTAGAAGTTATATTAGTAATTCTAAAATTATTTTCCTCTAGAGTAGGGTGATGCAATTATATTATATATTTGTTTTTTGGGAGGAGGCACACCCGGAGATGCTCAGTGGTTATTCTTGTCTCTGAGCTCAGAATTCATTCCTGGCAGTGCTGGGAGAGAGAAGACACCCACATGAGATACTGGGGATTGAACCCTCGTCAGCTATGTGCAAAGCAAGCCCCCTACTTGCTATTCTACTTGTTGCTCAGTCACTCTGGCCCCCCAAAAGGCTGTGATTTTGTACATTTAACTAAATGAAACTTGTTTCTATATTAAAAGAAAATAATGAAAGAGTCCCATGTCCTGACACTATAGGATTCAGGGCTCAGAAGCAGAAGCTGCCAATCCACACTGTGACTTCAGCCTCATCTCTGAACTGGAACAAGGTCTCTGCTGACCTATTGACCTAAATCTGGGTACCCAAGGTCATATAAGAACATAATCACTAGCTTAATCTAGGAGTCAGGCCAGGGCATGAGTGCCTTCAGAGGAAAAACTGGCGCCCTTTGTCTCCCTGGGCATCTACCTATTGGCTTCTTCAAATAAAGTGCCCTGGCAGCATCCTGGAATAACTGCTCAATTGGGCTGAAAGGATTTAGTCAACCCAATGAAGTCCTGGGTCACTGCATGCTGGTCTTCAGTTACCAGGACAGTGGCCTTTTCTCAATATCAATAGCCTTCCCAGGGTATGTCTTTAGACAAAAGCAGCAAGAAACAGGGATGTAAAAGTAGCTCAGGCTGATCTCTGCTGATGACCATCATGGGAACTATGTGGTACTCAATTGTAAGCCAACAGTTGGAACCCTCTTGTAGGGGATTAAAATCCATCTTTTCCAGCCACACCCTTCGTCCTTCACCTGATGACACCCTGTTCTCCCTTCTTGTCTAATTTTTCATCTGGGCATAAATCTATGTTCCAGTCATACAAAGTAAATATGGAATCAGCTGCGTGTCTAATAGTGGCATATTTGGAAGATGCCAGTAAATGCTCCTTGTTCTCTCTCTCAGTGAACCACAGAGACAGGTCTGAGTTCAGCTTTTCCTTGTACATGATAAAGGCAACTTTATAACCTAACTGCAATGACTGACTGTCTCCTTCTTCAGCCACTGTGGACCAGTGTCCCTCTGATGGAGGCTGATTGGGGAAATAGAGACTTTTTATTAGGATATTGCTTTTCACTTTAACATTGATGTGTGCAATGGAAAAATCGAGAACACTCTAACTGTTTTCAGAGCAAATCATTCCAAATCAGAAAAAGGAGAGAAGAGCAAACAGCACTAGTTCATTTGTCCAATTTTGCGATACTTTGATCAGCAAATGAAAATTCAGGAGTAACTTTTGCAGTTTGCAGAGGGCTGGAAAGCTTGAGATGGTTGGTAAGATCAAGGATAGGAGATCAGTACCACTTATTTTTCAGATAAGACAGGTTCTGAGAGGTGAAGTTTCACTTGTGCATAGAAGAAAACTAAAATAAATATTTCATTTACCTATTTATTTTAACATACGAGATTTCTATGTTCATCTAAATTAGAACAAATAGATAAAATATTTAAAAATAAGGTTCCTGGGAAGCCAGAGTGGCTGTGCTGTTACAAAATTGCTGTCAGGAAAGGAAAAGAACATGTTCTTAGGTGTTTTCATGAGAGGTTGAGAGGACAAAGAGGTATTCACCATGGCTGGTTGGATGAGGTCACTAAAAGAACATGCCCTGTGATGAAGCCTCCAGCATAGCCCAATAATCATAGCTATTCACTCAGCTCTTGTTCCATGTTGGAACATATGTTCCTCTTACTGTACCCTTAGGAGAAGCAACTTTGAGAGTACAACTTTGACAAATTGAGTATCACGTGGACAGTTGGAAGATTGCATCCTCTAAGTGATCAGAACTAAGAACTTGGCAGGAGAATATAAAGACACACCCATTACATGCCCACATAGCCTCAGCTATGATCCCTATATCTATGACAACCACCTCCTAATCTGAGGAGGTTTGTTCTTTAGACTCTGCCCTTGTCCTCCATAGAAGGACACTCTTTGAGGACTCACCATCACCCAAGTGTGCAAGCAAAGAAACATGGAGCATGGGCTAAGGTGGAGTGTCAATATGTAAAACAAGGATGCATTCTGTTCTTACGCGAGATATGGAGGCTTATAATGGAAAAATCACCACCAGTGGTCTCAAACAAGAAAATATCAATAATGCTAAAGGTCCTTTCCACTGTCTATTATAGAATGTTCTCTGAGTATTATAGTCCTAAAATGCAAAATGTTTTACAATGAGTAAATGTGCCAAAATAAAACTTTATTTTATTACTACCTTCACAAATAGATAGCCAAGGAAAATTCACAATGTCTTGACACCAGTAGTTTCCAAAAATATATTTTTACTTATTGCTTTCAATTCTAAAATAATTTATAAACTTGAAGTTAACATTATCTTCATTACCATATATGTCCAATGGAATGCTTTATTTATTCCTAAGGCTTTGAGCAATGCTAATCTTCACACACTTCACATAGTAAGTCCTAGATACATTCCCATGAGACTTAGCCTACCACTCATCATTCCAATAGAGCTGCCTTTAGGCTAAGATAAACATTAATTTATTTCTGGTTTTTGACATCTGTGATGGTTAAATTCAGTTCCTTCGGCTTTTAGCAATGCATTGTGGGTTAGGTTTTGAAACCAATTGGAATAGAAGTCCATAATTAATTACAGAGAAAAATAGCCCTGGAGGATATAAATAAATTGATAATTTTAGAATTACATAAGTAAAGCATTTAGCCTGCACTACAAAACTAAGAGATTTCATGAAGCCTCATGCATGGTTAGACAGCTGGGGCCAGAAGAAAAGTTGTAGCTAAGACAGAAATAGTATAAGCAGAAGGATCGGATTTTCTCTGACATCAAAAGTGTAATTTTGAGCTGAATAAAGTAGTCAAATTAGGTGCACATACCTAGCATGTACAAAACCTTGAATTTCATAGCATATACTACATAGATTTGGATACTACTAGAACTACTTTTGATTATTGTGGTACATATATCAATATTTATTTATCCCTCTCCACATATATGCATACAAATATAGATAGACATATATAATAAAGACACCAAGAGGAGAAATAATATCTAAAATATTAGCTTTAAGGACAATTGGATATATTGTTGATAAACCCCATTCTGTGAAATTTCTAGAAATTCTGGTAAGTTTTAAATATAATTTAATGAGCCTATATTAATTGATATTCAACTTTCTGATTTATTTAAAATTTTAATTTAATAGGACCTTTTCCTCCATTTTTAATTGTTCCAGTAATAATCCACAAAAATAACCTAGTATAATTGAATGCAAAATAATATAATATGGCGGGTAGATCCTGGTTTCCGGTTCTCTACCGAATCTTTCATCTGATCTGGAGGCTAGATCTAGCCGGCATGGACTCTGGGGTCTAGGCTTTCTCCCTAGCTTGGGCTTGCTGGGAGCCTTGGTAGGCCCCCAGCCATCCCTTCTCCTGCCCCCCGACCTCCAGGCCTTCCGTGGGACTCATCCCAGACGGCCAGAAATGGTGGGTCCAAATTTGGGGGTGCTGAGAGCTGCTCATTTTTACTAAAGCAGTCTCTGGCAATTTCTTACCAGTCTACATGTTCAAAACCACACGGGGGCAAAAGCCCCCGCACGCACAGTATATTAATAATATATCTTATCCTTAATTTATGTTTTGTGAATATAGAATGTCAATCTGGTATTCTGCTCTTTCGCACACCCCTGTAAAGTTCTTTCACTTTTTAACTCTATCACCCCCAACCATAAGTACCTCCCATTTACCCTTTTTAACTTCAGTACTGCACAATCCTAATTACACACCAACGTGGTGCACTGGATTTACCAACCCCCAACTATTTCAAAAGACATAAAATGGACACGTATGACTTTGAATATTTTATATCTATTTTCTTTGAAGCTAACTCTTACTAAATATTCTCTTATACAGTGAAGACTTCCCCCACTTTTTACCTTTTCTTCTCTCTGTGAGCTGTTCAATAAGAAATATTCAGTGAAAGAGCCCCTCAGTTTAATGCTTATGTTTAACCATGCCATGGGGAGATTTGGACTTGCTCTTGCAGTCCCCATATGGGCCTATAATGCCATGTAGCATTGTTCCTTGTTTGCATAGGCACATTAAAATGAGAAAATACTATACACACAAATAAGTTCTTATCTAATAGAGATTGGAACACACAAATCTTATAGTGCAATGGGACATTACACCCTGAATAATGACATAATGACCTAGCACAGCCTCATAAGAATGGGCATTCTCCATTCACCCCGGAACCAGGGAAGCTATCTACGAAATATCCAAGGTTTTTTTTTTTTTATAACAACACCTGGAAGCAGTCTTCTACCAGGGAAGACCCTACTTTGCTCTGACATCTATCTACTCAAAAGAGACTTCCCTTAACACTGAGAAGACTTAAGAACATCAACAACCTGCGTACTGGACAGGGCTTTCTGCATTGCCCTTTGTGAGGTGAAACTAGAGGATGCTCCACATCCTGACTTCAATGTAGGATATGTAGATTCTAGGATCTTTAATACAGAAACATGATACTAACAACAGAGACTGTGTGAAAAATAAAAGTTTGTTGATACTACAGACAATGTCTGTTGATACTACAGACAACTTGTATTGGGCAAACTAGTTTAACTGGAGCCTAGAGTTGGTCTTATGCCAGGAAACTTCAGGGGTAGGGTCTCCTTGTATTTAGGCCAAGACTTTTCCTTTCTATGTCCCCCATATTTTGTTGGGCCTATGGAAACAATTATTGCCACACTAACACTGTTTTTACTGTGCTCCTTTGACTCATATCCTTAAAAAGAAAAACCCACTTTTGAGATTAACTTAAACTAATATGCATGTGCATGGAAATGTAAAAAAATACTGTGTCTTCAATGTTTAAGGAGTTACATAAGTTTTATGGCTTTAGATTGCTTGATGTGCTGCTAAGAAATATTATGTATTACAATCTGGGGACTTGAGGGACGAAGTAATTGTACATGGGTTCTGTTTTATTTTTCTTAATGTTTTTTGGCTGAAAGTTCAAAGTTAAGATATGAGCAAGGGGTCTTCTGAGAATTCTGTATATGGGTGATGTCCTTCCACTGTAATTTTATCTTTCTTTGCATCTTTGTTCTCATAATTAAAAATAAAAAATTAAATTATAAGAAAAAATATATAATATATTATATGTTATATTTAATATAATTCAATGCTGCATATGTAATGAAATGGGTACCTGGAAGTCTCATATGTCACATTCAATGGTTTTGTCTGTGGTTCAGTGACATACACCTTGGTGATTTATAACCAAGGTAATAAATACTACTTTAACAACCCAAACACAGCTAATTTAAAAAACAAATATTGGGAAGGGATAGGAGAGACATGAAAATGAAAAGTATAACCCATTTCAATATTAGCATTAACAAGGAGAGAATCATGGCTCCTTTTTTCTACTTTAATTCCTTCCAAAATTCCATGTCCCTTGACCTTCCAACTACAAAATTAAACTGTCTTTCGAATCTTGAAATGTGATTCCAATTTTTGCTCTTGCAGCACTGGAGTTCTAGATGTATTGCTTTGTTGTTATTTCCACCATTTATATCTATAAGAGGCCATTGATAATTGAATCAAGTAGAAGCACAGTGAGAATTAGTTAAATTGCAGAGATAATTCTCCATTTCTGTCCCAGCAACAACATCATTCTTCCTTTTAGAACCAGAATCAACTCCCCAATCAACTCTTCTTTGCTTGCTGTGCTTTGATCATATGAATTGAAATACAACACTATCAATAACTTGTAGAACTTGCTAAAATTCTCTCTTCTTTGAGTACTGAACTGTCCAGGCAAGCAGAATCTGAATAAGCAATATGGGGAAAAAGAAACATTTCAGAGTTCTTTAGATATAATCAAATTGCCAACTCTCTCAACTCTTTGCTTGAGGTAAAGAGGGGATTGTACTAATTGAATGCAAAAGAAAAAATTATTTACTTAAATAGATAACAGCATGAATAAGCATAGTTCTATTTATGTTAAATAGTACATATTATAATTTGGAAGGTTTCTTGAGAGCAAACTTTGGAGGTGAATTTTCCAGAGGAAACGTAACTATTTTACAAAGATGGTAGATTCTCTACAAGTGAACCTTCATGCCTATTAATCCTTCTGGCAAAAGCTCTTTTTAACAACATATATGAGATCTTCCTTTGGATCCCTGTTGTGTGGAAGATCACAATAGTGCATAATTTAAATATCTACAGGTCTCCTAGATCTTATATAAGAATTATTCTAATGAGGAACATCAAAGAAGATGAAGAAAAATTAAATTTTCACAATTCCCTTGATTGAAAGTAGCCACCTGACTTGTCCTTTATTTGCTGTCTGGCCTGCTTGAAACACAGCCTGATTTAAGGGTGTGTATCACTTATCTCCAGCATCAAAATGAATTCCTACTTATAGAATTAAACAATAAAATTAAAGAAGTGAATTTATCATCACTTAGAGAGGAAATTCACAGTCTTGATCTAGTGCATAACCCTGACACTATTGAAAATGGCCTAAGCTATTAGATGAAGCATTGAAATATGTAAGCATAGGATCAGGCCAAGAAATCATAATTGTTTCTGATTTTTCTTAAGATGTCTTCAAGAGATGAGCAAAAATCATTAAACTTTCACATGGATACAAAACTTCTCATAACCTAAATATATTTTCTGATGCTTTTATATACCTATGCTGACCTAATATTATTTATTAATAGGAGCCAGTTTCTTTGTATTCATACTGATAGTCAAAACTTATTGTTCTAAATAGTGACACTCTAATATGTTCAGTAAATTCTATAATAATAACTTCACATAACTATCACCCTCTAAAATGGGACTGAATTATACCAGACATCATTTTACTTCTGAGGATTTCTCTACTTTATTTTATCTTCCATGATTCGCAAATCTACTTTTTATCTATAGTTGCGAAAATTAGAATCACCTGTACCAAGAAATCAGGAAAGCAAGGCAGCATTCTTCATACACTGTTGTACATTGCCCTTCCTCATTCTTCAGATTAATCATAAAAAGTGCATCTCATAAATGATAGTTTTTGCTTCTCTTGGGTCTAAAGAATTAACATAAGAGTAAAGACATTTCACTTACATGCAATTATCCCTGGTTCAATCCCATTCCATGAGGTCCCCCAAGCCCTCCAGGATTCCTTGCACAGTAGCCAGAAGTGAATTCAACTGAGACTATGCCCATTTCTGTTTCCCTGAAAAAAAAATAACCCTATTGATTCTATTTTTGTAGGTAAATCCTTCCACAGTACATGGTTTAATAACTACTCATCTTATTGGTGTTGATCTGACAGTGGTCTCAGGTAAGGCTGGAAGACATGGGTCTCACAATGGTGTCTGGGGGTGGGGAGGTTGCTGGATTTCAGCCACAGAGCCCTCCTGGGCTTGGATGCTTCAGAGAGTTCTGCATCAGCCATATTTCCTAAATGCCATTATTAGTTTGGGACTCCTCCTAGTAACACAAATGTTCTAACTTTCACTAAATTTATCTGGCAAATTGAACCTACATTATAATTCCTCAGCCCACAGAATGAGCTGTAGAATCTCATTTTTCAGGTACAGCAAACCTATTGTTATACAAGATAAAAATCATTATTTTCTATTAGTCAGAGACACCCACAGATCTTCACATTGGCTCCGGGATAAGAAATTCAAAGCTGGTGCCTTGCATCATCTGCTCCTGAAAGACATTTGTAGTTTATTAAAGAGCACAGGCTTCCCAAAGGCTTTTCATTCCTGCCAAAATATTCTAAGTATGTTTTTTCCAACCAAGATTTGGTCACCTAGACAGGTCTTGAACACATTTTACTGAATTTTAAGCACCAACAAAGAAAAGTTTTATGACTAAATTCAGGACACAATAAGCATTTTCTCACTTGAGATCTTTAAAACGAACTCAGCCAATTGCAACTTCCTATTTTAATGGACATTCCTGGGTTTTAGCTAAGGTTTGATGTCAGTGACTCTGTAATGTATTTAGAATTGTAGATTCTTTGCACATATTTGGGAAGAGGCAGACTCTAGGAGAACAGTATATGGACACACCAGAGCTGAACCACCAGGAGATTAGATGCTCAGGTAAAAAGGTAAGGATAGCGAGTGTTTTGTGCTTTTTTTCCCCCTCCTGCAGATGCACAGTAAATATTGGGGTCCTTCGAAAAGGAATTTCCTTTGTCTAACAGGTACAGGGATTCTCCACCCTTGAAGTATATTGTCATGGGATTAACTATAGACTCTTTTCAGGTTCATTTGCTCTCTCCCCTTGGTGCTTTTGTGGTATATGGAGGACTTCTGCTCCATCCTGGGTGATAAAATCAGCCCTCTGCATCTAGAAGTCTAGGTATCTGCACGATTCAAGGAGTTGAACTTATGATTATGTCTTTAGTTGTGGTTCTCGAAGTTCTGTTCCCTCAGTGTCGTTTTAATCCATCTTCTGTGATTGGCGGTCCTGGTCTTTGTGCTGATTCTGGGAAGGGGCCTGGGATAGCGTCTTTCGTTATGTTCCCAATATTATTTACTAATCTATTTACTAATCTACTAATATTATTTACTAATCTAGTTTTTGTTGATTTAATTGTTGTAGTTTGGCTATTGAAGTGGATTATCTCCATTTATATTTATTTATTTATTTTCTTCTTTTCTTATGTACTCTGCCACATTTTTTTTATCTCAATACCATGGCTTTTATATGGTGTTTATCCCCCCCTTTTTTTTGAATGCTCACTGGATATTTTATTTCACAGTTCTTTATGTACTGTTGTGGTGCTTCACCTTCTTTTTCCTCTTCCTCTCTCATACCAAGGATGAAAGCCTCTAGAAGGATTCCTCCCATTTCCAGAGTATTTGACTCTTTTTCCTTTTTTCTTTTTTTTCTCTTCTCCAGGTTATTACTTTTCTCTTCTTCAAACAAAACCACATAACTTGAACTAACTAGTCCCGCCTCCCAATTGGGGGTTGGGGAATAAGGGAGGTACCAAGACCAAACAGGTGTAAGACCACTAAGTAGTTAGCTAGGCACAGAGAGGACCACTTATTTCAGCAGCCCTGGAGGTGAGGGAGGAGATTATAGGAAGTAGGACTGGAACAGAGGTGGAGGGAGGACAATTCAGAGATGGGAATTCCCCTGATTTTATGTTAACGTATACCTAAAATATTATTGTCAATGATATGTAAGCCGTTATGATTAAAATAAAAATTATATTAAAAAAAGAATAGCAAGTGTTGATGGGGTACATTATTCTTAGCCCAAACAAATTCTTAGTGGAATCTAAGTCTCTTTCAGAGGATGCCCAAACACATATAAAATTTAGTAGCAAACACTTTTCTATAATATTCATCCACAAAATCTGCATGCAATGCAAGACTTCTGGAATTCTACTGGTTCAATCTACAATGTGCCTAAATCTGAAATAGAATGAGTATAGGAACCATAGCTTTACATCCATTGCACACACTCATCCTCCAGGAAAATATGCGTTTTGACAAATGGGTTTTGACATCAGCATTAGCACTGGGGAAGTGGAGTGAGCTAGCTGGTAGTATGTGTAAAATTGAGAGAGGTGGCGTGAGTGGAAGGGTCTTTGCCTTGCATGTGCTGACCAAGTACCGACCATTGTTTGATCCCCTGACTTCCCATCTGGTCCCCAGGCCAGGAGCTATTTCTGAGTGCATAGCCAGGAGTTACCCCTGAGTATCACCGGATGTGGCCCAAAAATAACAACAACAACAACAAAAATATTGAGTGTTATTTCACTAATTGGAAATTTTATGTTTTTAAACATAGGAAAATTATTTTATTCACTAGCATATAGTTTATGAATCAAAAGGACATAAAATATATATTTCTCATCTAGGTAATAATATATGGTCAGTTAGAAGCATGTTTGCATGAAACATCATAGAAGAAGAAACAAATTAAGGCCCTAATTTAGGAAAAAATAGGAGCTAAATTTTAGTATAAATATGTGTCATATCCATATAATCTTAAAGTTTGAATACTTTGGATTTAAATATGTTATTGTATCACTTATACATATGTAGTTTTTATATCAATTACAAAAATGAAGTCAGTTCACAGTATCAGATTAAAAAATAACTTTAGTAAAATATAAATAAAGTTGCCTGAATCTTACCTAATAACAATGCTGTTTCAGTTTGTTGGAGGAGAAGATGGAAAAAGTAGTCAAGGGTAAATGGGGTCATAAAAGAGATAAAATATGAATTTCATAGAATCACCCAAACAGAATGCTAAGTTTCAAAATTTTTTAGGCAAAAGATAAGAAAATGGAGGTAATGAGAGATAATATGTGAAGACCATGGAGTGAGTAGAGGTAACCTTAAATTATTAGTCAGTATGTTATCACTAGTAATTTGAGGCAGATAGAAATAAAATATGCCTCAGAAATAAAATGAGTATTTCAAAAGAGGGTGCTTTGAATGTTTAGTTTTTTCTTTTTCTTTGGGACTAGGGGGCTATTTCTGGCAATGCTTAGATCCTAGTCCTGGCTCTATGCTTAGGGACTATAGGAGGTACCAGGAATCACACTTGGGTCAGGTATAATGGCCTTATGACAGGTGAATGTCTCACCACTATATAGGAGGCTTGTGGATTTGGTCAATTATGTGTGTGCTACATGATGATATAAGCATATTTGAATGAAATAGTGTTTTCACCTCATGCATATCATTTATGTTAGTTATGGGGCTCATGCTCTGCAGGTCATGTGTCAGAAATACCACATTGGGTGTCATCAAGGTGCTTTTAAGAAATCCATGCAATGAAGGGATAAGATTCTGTCTTCACACATTCTAGGCATGTACATTTCCCCCCTTGCTTCATGGTCTTGGCTCTGGGTCCTCTTCTTCAACTATGATTCAATTAGAGAAAGATCAGAGATACTCGTCTACCAACATCTCAAATTTTAAAGAAAACAGTCTGAAATAACCCAGGAAACCAGGTTGAACTTTCCCTGGTCCAGTGAGCCTTCTTAAAAATGGGGTGCCGGGAGATAGCATGGAGGTAAGGCGTTTGCCTTTCATGCAAAAGGTCATCGGTTCGAATCCCGGTGCCCCATATGGTCCCCCGTGCCTGCCAGGAGCAATTTCTGAGCATGGAGCCAGGAGTAACTCCTGAGCACTGTCGGGTGTGACCCAAAAACCAAAAAAAAAAAAAAAAGGGGTGCCGGACAGTTCTGCCAAGTTTTCTCAGGTATCTTTTGGGGAGTGGGGGTTGGAGCTCTGTAACAGATGAATAGAATTTTAGGTAATGAAGTAAGCCAGGAAGTGATGGGTGCTTGCTATATGGTTTCCGTCTTGCTTGACCATATAAACAGAAGCTAACTTAAGAAACAATGCCACTTATTTCTTCATGAAGTGAAACTATGGCGGCAGGCAGAAAGAAAGAAGTTGATGAGCATATGGGACTTTCTGCAGGTAAGAATGTTCTAGAACCTTGTGGTAAATGTGGTTCATTGTACATGTGCAGAAATAGAAGACTAAACTCCAGAAATCCCATAATACAGTTAATAGCTAATGAATAGATCAGATGCAACTGGAAATGTGAGAGGAAGCCTTTCCTAAATATGAATTAGATTTACTACAGGTTGTGATAGATGCAAAATTCAATGGCGTTTCAGAGAATTGCATAATTTACTAAATCACAAATTATTTTTTAATTTTAGAAGTCCTCCATTTATTTCAAATAATCTGAAAAAATATTTCAATTGTCAGTGAAATTTAGATGAGCACTTCAAGATCTGAAGCAAGTATATATAAAAGAAACATGAAAAAATAAAAGGTAAATAAAAAATTAAATTATTTTGAGAAGAGACATAATCATTATTCTATTTAATTTTATTGAAACATTACTATTTTTCAATACTAAAAAACTACATGTATTACCACCATATTAACACATCATGAAATAGCTCACTTGTGATGAAACTTTTTGTTAGCAGATGCACAGACTATACTTGTTTGCACAGTAATTGAACCAATTTAATTTATAAATAAGATATTGTGAAACACTTATATAGGCTTTATATAATAAATTTTATCCCTTTAAATTAAAATGTGTCAATTAAAAATAAATTTTATGATATATTTAATAAATAGTTTTGAAAACACTTGGTAAAGATTTTAATGTTTGTGTTGTGCTCTCAAAGACTATTGTTTGGTTGGTACACAAAACATGTATGTCACAATGTAAGTATATATTGATCATTAGTATGCACTTATACTCACACCTGATTCCCTCTACACAATATTGAAAAATGTCACAAACCAACTATTATGTCATTCAATATACTTATTCCTCTCCAAAGATAAATTTATTTTTATAGCACAGAACATTGTTTAAAGAATGAGCCAAATGAGCCATGTAGCATAAAATGTAGGTTTTGAAAAATAGTAAACAGTAAGTGAAGAACTTTCTAATGAGATATGGTTGTAGTGAGCAAATAGCAATCCACAGAAATGCAACTGAAAATATGAGGAAGACAGAAGTGATGGCTGACTTTAGAAATAACAACTGTGATCTATATACCTAATTAGAGGATTAAAGTAAAATAATCAGTTTTAATATGTCTATTCTTTTCTTAAGTAATAACTTAAGGTGACACATGACCCATGACTTAGCAAATTGGTGATTCAGGTTGATCTTGGTCAGCTATAATCTTTGACCATAAATATCACATCAGTGAAACAGACTTTAAAGCATATCCTAAATATCCAAGGATCAACTATCTTCATGAGCAAACTCTTCTATTTGCTATGAATAAAAATAAAATAAAATGAATTGTCAATTAATTATCAGAAACCCCATACTGATGAGTAATAAAATGTTCCTGCAAATTGAGATCAATATGGAAAAATGAACCGGTAATGTTGCAGTTGATATTCAGCCAATAACTAGGACTTTTGGTGTGTTTATTATATTCCAAACACCAAGCTAAATGCTTTCAATGGATTACCTCATTAACTCACCAAATAGTGCTATTAAGATTGCTGGCTTCCCAGCAGGCAGACTACAGCTTAGAATACTTAATACTTTGCTCAAGGCCATATAGCTAGTGAGATAAAGTGTTGGGATTAATATCCAGGCTCTGTGAGTTCACAATTTTACATTCTTGTCTCAGCAGCCTTCCAGCATGCTTGTAGACTTCTCAGGTAAGGGCTGGCTGTCTTCACCCAATACTCATTGAGTTGGCTTGTAATAAATAATAAAATCATACTTTGTTTGTTCTTATTGTTTTTTAGGCTAGGGTCTTTTATGGTAACACTAAACCTCAAACATCTCTTATGTCCTCTAAAATGAATAATCATCTACAGCTCCAGGATTTCTGGAGACAAATACTTTGTACAACTTCTAATCTCTATTCCTCAGAATATGAAGGAACTTAAGGCAAAGAGGAAACACAGTGGTAATACAGAGGGATCATGCATTAACCTCCCTTGCATTGTTGCAATCCTTGTTCATGTTCCTGACACCTCATATGGTTCCCTAAGCCTCACCAGGAGAAACTCCTGAACACAGAGTCAGTAATAATCTGTGAATACTCAAGATAATTACGCAAAAAATGCCCCAAACTTAAAATTAAATAAAAATAGAAGAGACAGGCACCTGAGGGTAAAAAGAAATGCATTTTTAATCAATAATATTATTAAATTATATGAGCAAAATAAGAATATCACTAGCTCAGACTTCATGTTTTAAATAAACAATATATATATGATCTGCAGGAAAGTCTTTGAACTCTGGAAAACAGTAAATATTTTGAAATGACATTGACTTTTCTCCTCTTGTACCATTTAAAAATTTTGACTTTGGGGTTGAGTGATAGTCCAGTAGATAATGCCAAGCCACGTTCAATCCATCAAACCCCATAAGGCAGGGGTCTCAAATTTGTGACCCACGGGCCTCAAATGGCCCTCCTTATAACATTTTGTGGCCCTGCCCTAGAGGAATCTTTTTTTGTTGTTGTTTTGTTTTGTTTTAGTTATTTGGGTCAAACCCCACAATGTTCAAGGCATACTACTGACTTTGCATTCAAGGATCACCAGACTTTGCCTCCTGCGGCCCCCAGGTAAATTGAGTTTGAGACCCCTGCCATATGGTCTCTTGAACTCTGCTAGAAGTTATCCCTGTGTGCAGAAATAAAGTAAGTCCTGAGCAGAACAATCAAAACAAACAAAAATAAAAATTCAAATTCTCTCCCAAAGATACTTTAATAGCATTTTTCATAACTAAAACTCAGTTGAGGTGAATTTAGTCATTGGAAACAATAGAAAAATTATGTTGTTTTGTTTTTACAAAATAATCATATCCCACCCACCTGCTGCTTTTTATCAAATGATAAAATTTTGTAGGAATAAATGAGTTGATTTTTTTTTTTTTTGGTTTTTGGGCCACACCCGGTGACGCTCGGGGGTTACTCCTGGCTATTCGCTCAGAAGTCGCTCCTGGCAGGCATGGGGGACCATATGGGGAACCGGGGTATCGAACCGCTCTGTCCGTCCTAGGTTAGCGAAGGAACCTTACCTCCAACGCCACCACCCGGCCCCCCAAATTTTTTATTGAGTTTTAGGTTACCGGGTTTTTCACCACACCACAAATTCTTGGCATGATATGCTAGACTCAAAAAAGAGCTTAGCTGAACTGGGAGGAAACAACAGCTCAGTTTATACAAGTGCTGAAGAACCAAGTCCTCAGACACAGCAATTATCATCTTCTAATTTTTTATTTTAAAATCCCACATGAAAATAGTGTAGCAGGGCCATTTCTCTGCATACTCCTCTTGAAACAAATTTCATTGTTTCTGTAGAGAAGCATGTTGTTGCACAAATGGGCAAATTAAAATATTTTTTAATTTTAAGACACTTTGCCTCTGTACTTTAATACAGGGTTTCCTTAAAAGTTTATGTTATAATTAAAATGTAGAATACTAAATAAAAATGTATACCTTGTAATCTAATAACCAAAGTCAGGTTTTAATTGCATGGAATTAACCAAAAAGGTGGAGTTTCCCTAAAATAGCTCCCCCAAATTTTTTTTCATTTTAGAAACCACAAACTAATGCATGTTCCCAGGCCAGCTTCCTGGGTTCTGGTCCCTGATTCCAAAGGAGATAGACAAGATTTGAACTTTGCCCAAAGTTCACATTTGGTTCCTAACTAGAAGTAGTTTACACACTTTCTGATGAGCACACCAGCCTTTTATTCACCCCATTATACCACAGCACACACCTTCCTTTATGTGAAACTGGATATAGTAATAAAAAAAGTCATTAGCAAAAAGAGCGTAGAAGGGAAGATGAGGTAAATGGAAGGACTGATGTTCTTCCAAAGACTGCCCCATACCCATCTGATTGGGCCACAACTAGATGGTCTCCACACATGTCTGCACTAACCTGGGGAATCATATAACACAGGTAAGGAACATCTCAAAATCCCACATGGAGCTAAATCATTGAATGTCTATTTGTTATTTTGTGAAAAACTAAAATTGATAATAGAACAAAAAGTTGTTTTTTGTTTTGTTTTCAACCAAGGCTTCATGTTATTGGAATATATATGATGATGGCTTCTGGAAAGAGTTCATTTCATTTCAAAGAATTCAGAAATAAAACGGAAATCACAATCTGAGCTCATCTTTAAGTGGTGTTCAGTTTTAAGAAACGAGGCTTTGTCATTTTTAGGTTTTCAGGAAAAATACCAATGCATAAAAGCATCATTTTTTGGTTATAAAAGCATTTTTTGGTTATGGCAATAAAATAAATAAATATTGGCAATTATGTAGTACTATAACAAGATAGATTTAGTATTACGTAGATTTAAAATAGAGTTGACTCAAATATTAGATATTTAAAATATTAGAAGTAAAACTTAAAATATATAGTTAGGTGAATAAATAAAATCAATCTTTTTTAATTTATTTATATATGCTTTATCATATTACAAAAACTAGTTTAAGGACACACACATTATTGCAGTCCCCAAAAATTTAATTTTGGAGAAAGCTAGAATTATAAAAATGTTTATTATTACATGAGAAAGAAAGGTAAAATATATTCATTTTAATGTGTATCTAAACATAAAATGTAGATATGTAACAACTATATAGTAAAAATAGAAGTTTATTATAAATATGGTATTTTTATGTTTTTTTTTGTCCCCAAATTCACAATACAGACCCGGCAAAGGTCTGGGTTGAGGTGTATATGGGGTGCATTTACTGTATCTCCTCTTTCTATACAGTCAGTGTAAAGAACACAGCCTGTAATGAGAATTGGGAGGCCTTATTTTTTTTCTTTCTTTTCATTTTTTTTGTTTTTTTCTTTAACTTCTTTTTTAAACACCCCCTTCACTAATGCAACTTTCCCGACACCAGTGCCCCAAAACTCCCTCCCTCCCAACCCACCCCCACCTGTACTCTGTACAGGCTTTTCAGTTCCCTCATACTGATGAATGTTACAAAAATGACTTATATTTTCCTTAAAACCCATATATGAGTGAGATTATTCTGCATC
>PVKC010013167.1:0-23157 GCA_004027635.1 Crocidura indochinensis
AAAAAAAGAAAATTCTAAAAAGAAAGCAATAATTTCAGGTTAGGAAAGCAAAAAATGACTTCTCAAAAAAAGGGGGGATAGTTTGCATTGTATTTTAAACATGGCTAAATAAACAGTAACCTAACAGATAAATGTAAGTTATCAGACTTTCTGAAGAACCAGGGAGAAAAGGGAGGTAGCCATTAGTGAGACTAGAAACTTGAGAGAGGATAGGAAGAGAAAAGGATGAATTCTCTGTGGAAAATCAAACTTTCTATTATGTAGAAGTATTGAAGAAAAATATTTATCTAAATAGATTTATGATATAAAAAGGGATTATTAAATGTTTGATGTTTTGCTAGTTTTTGTCAAAGCTTTGTGCACCTTTCCCTCTTCTCTACCCTTTCACTCCCTTGACTCCACATGAAAACCTAGAAGAACTCTCAAAAAGCCACCCCTATGCTTTCTAGTTTATGACTGGGCCAAAGTGGTCATTTAAGATAACTTTTTCTCTGTCCCTAGATTATATAATTGAGAATACTAGAGATGGAAAATAAAACCAAGGGGGAGAAGTAGGAAAAACAACAGAGATAACAATGGTAGGAGGCAGGGGCCTTGGCCTTATCGGTGGTGTAGGGATGTGTTATATCTGAACCACAGAATCAACTGAATGCAAGAGAAAGAAAATAACAAAACAAAAAGCATAATAAATAAAGCCATGCCAAACTCATCTCGGTCTGCAGTTTTTTTATAAAGGGCATAACAAGAAGTCCCTCAGCCTAAAAGCATTTGTGCTGCACTATATAACCAAGCTTAAAAGTGGGCCCAGGTTGCTATCTCCAGAAACTCTTTAGTGACAGGGTAAGCTGCCTCATGCACCTCTAGCCCCATCCCAGAGCCTCTGTACTTCCAGAAGTCCCAGTAGCCATGCCCACAATCCAGAGCTGCAGTCATGTCTGCCCACTGGCCAGCACCCTAGACTCAGAAGTCTTTCCTAAACCATCATTCTCACACAATATTAGATCTAAAACCAAACTACAAAAAAAAATCGTGTATGGGTCTCAAGGCTGCTTGCACTGGGGTCCCTCAAGAGTGGTCAGGGCAAGTCCCCACCCTGCTGAAGCCTCTAGCAGCTACACACACAGACATACCCAACAAATGTCACCACACTACTGATCTAGCTTCAAAACTTTTCACTAATCACTGCACAGATACCTAACGGCCAAAAACTCCAGGTAATGCCAGTTTTGTGACATCTCCAAGAATGGGGCCATTCTTTGGAGCCAGGTTCAGCAGTCTCCCCTCCCATCTCCTTCCTCATCTGTGCCTCTGTACTTCCAGAATTCCTGGTAGTCAGGCTTTATCCACTGCCACTACAATATGAGTTCATCAGCTCAGCTCCACAGATCATGACCCCTGGACAACATGGTACATACATGGCTGCATTACATCTCTATAGTTTTAATATTGACTTTTCAATAGGAATACACCAAATTAGATTGAAATTGAAATAGAAATCACATAAGCACAGCAAACAAAATCAACAAAGTTCAGCTAGGAATAAACAGCTAAATAACCTTCAGACAATAATATAATGACCCCATTGCAAGATATGACTTTTTCCCAAATTTTCTCTTAATGGAATTTTTCTAATTCTATTACCATTTAGTTGTAATAAATGATTTTAAATAAATTATTCAGACTTGCCATACCTGCCAAGAAGAAGGCTTGGGGGATGTTGGTAAATGGGACAATGGTGGAGGGATGGGTATTGGAATATGGAATGCCAGAAATAACTATCTGAGTGACTCTGTAAGCCATGGTGTTTAAAATAAAATTAATTTAAAAAAAAAAGAATTAAAAGGGATACTGCATTCACAAAATAGCATACTATTAAAACTGCTAGTCATCCTAAACCATCATTCTCTACACAATATTAGATCTCACTCTGACATACCACATCATAGTTGTTAGATAAGCTGCAGCTGCATCTGCCACCAAAGTAAAACATTGAGCATAACAAGCTATTTTCAAATAAAAACATGCCATGTGATAGCATTTATTTACAATCTAGGAGATATCAAACCAAATCAACAACTTTTAACTCTGTATTTTAAAGTGAATCAAGCTAAAGAAAATTTTTAAATCCATTCCTCAAAAAAAATGTGTCTATTAAAGATGAAATTTAGTGAGTGGGAGAAAAACTGGGGACATTGGTGGAGAGAAGATGACACTAGTGATGTAATTGGTGTCAGAATTTAGTATGCCTGATAATTAATTATGAATAACTATGTAAATAATCGTGTCTAAATAAAAACTTGTTTATAAAACCTTTTAACTGGAGGCCGGAGAGGTGGCAAAAGTGATAGTGTGTTTGCCTTGCATGTGCTAACATAGGATGAACTGTGGTTCAATCCCCCAGCATCCCATATGGTCTTCCAAGCCAGGAGCGATTTCTGAGTGCATAGCCAGTACCAGTGTGGCCAAAAAAGAAAAAAAATCTCTTCACTGATTTGAACCCCATACCTCTAGCTAGAAAGTGCTGCCTGGTAAAGCTATTCAATACAACCCAGTTTAACAATTCGTCTTTTTGGCCTTCATTACCACACTAAAATACACATCCCAGTGGCATTTCTCCACCATTTTCTATACATGAGACATATTTTCTTTCTATGTTCCTCAATGTGCCTGCACCCTGTAGATGCATAAGCTATAATGTAACTTTATCTCTGCTAAGCATAAAACCAGGCCCCCAACTCCCTCTAGCCCATGCTGAGAATAACATCTTTCTCAGCTTTAACTGGAAAATCTATTTTCTAGACCATGTTGAGGTTAATATCTTTCTCGATTTAAGTTGTTTCATTGCCAGTAAAAACATTATTTTCCATTCAGTTGTTCCTGTTCTTTTTTACTAGAATGGCACATCCCATCAAGCAAGCAGAAGGAGTCACACAAAATGGAAGACCTTTATCACCATGTAGCAAGGGAGTGTAGGGAGCCAGGGAGCAAAAATAAATTATCCACAATAGAGCACTCTATCCCTCCTGTGTAATCCACCTCAATTTTACTAGTGAAGTGTGTGACCAGAAAGGGTTAGGACTGTCAAAGTCAGCTTGAGAGAGGCTGTATCTGAGCCCCACTTGATCTGTGTGACATGGGAACTTGTTCTTGCTGTCACAGGATTTCTGAGCATCAGTGCGGCAGCCTGGAGCCCCCCGGGGGGAACCCGGCCAGCGGAAGTTGAGATGGGAGACTCGGGAACGACCGCACTTTTATTTTGCAGAGCTAGGAATGCACCACACCTGTAAGAAGCTCAAAGAGGTTATAGGAATGACCCAAGACGGATTTTTTCCGATCAAAGGCAAAGGCTTTATTCCTGGGCTCCTGCTTATATTGACAAAGTAAAAGGGGGCAGGCAGAGGGAATGTCAATCATTCTTTTGGTGCGCAAGCCACTTGATCATTCCAAATATGGTAAGAACAGGACACAGGAAGGTTTAAGCAAAGAGATAAACATCATCTTCCAAATATGGAAAGTGGGCAGTGGAGTAGGTGTCAGGACATCCTTGTAGGTCAAATAGATTAGCAGTTTTCAAGGTAATACCCTGTGACCCTGAAGAGGGTCTGTTCTACCACATTCTTGAGCTAACTAAGGCAGGAAGGCCAGGGAGGTTTGGCTACATTCCAAGAAAGGGAGAGGTACCAGGCAGTATCCTTCCACTCTGGGTCAAAGAGTCATTATCACTTTATCGCCACCTGTTTCCTGATAGTCTGAGAGCTTTGTAGCAGACCAGTACATAAGTTTTTTGCTGCTTGTAGCTGCAAAAACTGGAAAAATGGCAGAGGGGCTGAGAAAATGGTTTCTGTCAGGTCATGGTATCCAACACATCAGAACATCAGAGTTGTCAAGTAAGAGTGAGGTTTGCTCATCATAGGAAAATGAGAATCAATTTTAACTTACACCCAGATTCCCCAGGCTCATTGTCTATTCTTAGAGAAAATTAAAATAAAAGGTGGACCAAACTGCACTCTCCAAACAAGTGGAAGCAGAGATTAACAAATGGGAATATATCAAGCTCAGAAGCTTCTGCACCTCAATGGAAACAGTGCCCAGGATACAAGAGCCACCCACTGAGTAGGAGAAATTATTCACCCAATACCCATCAGATAAGGGGCTAATATCCAAAATATACAGGTCACTGACAGAACTTTACAAGAAAAAATCATCTAATCCCATCAAAAAATGGGGAGAAGAAATGGACAGACAGTTTGGTAAAGAAATACAAATGGCCAAAAGGCACATGAAAAAAAGTTCCACATCACTAATCATCAGGGAGATGCAAGTCAAAACAGCTATGAGGCACCATCTTATGCCACAGAGATTGGCACACATCACAAACAATGAGAACAAGCAGTGCTGGTGGGGATGTGGAGAGAAAGGAACTCTTATCCACTGCTGGTGGGAATGCCGTCTTGTCCAACCTTTATGGAAAACGATATAGAGATTCCTTCAAAAACTGGAAATTGAACTCAAATACGATCCAGCTATACCATTCCTAGGGATATATCCTAGGAGCACAAAAATACAATACAAAAATCCCTTCCTCATGCCTATATTTACATTATTTACACCTATTTATAATAGCCAGACTTTAGGAACAGCCTAGGTGCCCCCTCAATAGATGAATGGCTAAAGAAATATATACACAATGGAATATTGTGCAGCAGTCAAGAGAGATGAAGTCATGAAATTTTCCTATACATGGATGTACATGGAATCTATTATGCTGAGTGAAATAAGTCAGAGGGAGAGAAATAGACACAGAATAGTCTCACTCATCTATGGGTTTTAAGAAAAAATAAAAGTCATTCTTGCAATAATTTTCAGAGACAAAGGAGAGGAGGGCTAGAAGTTCCAGCCCACTACATGAAGCTCAGCACAAAGAGTGACGAGTGCAGTTAGAGAAATAACTACATTGAGAACTATCCTAACAATGTGAATGAATGAGGGAAGTAGAAAGCCTGTCTAGAGTACAGGCGGGGGTGGGGTGGGAAGGAGGATGATTCAGGACATTGGTGATGGGAATGTTGCACTGGTGAAGGGGGGTGTTGTTCTTTACATGACTGAAACCCAACCACAATCATGTTTGTAATCAAGGTGTATAAATGAAGATATTAAAAATAAAAATAAATAAAAGGTGGACCAAATTATCTCCTTTTAGGACAGGGATAGGAATTTTTTCTGACAAAGGTTATTTGAATCTTTATGAAATCATTCATCAGAACAGCAAGATGGGTCTCCAGCAGCCAACTAGAATATCTGCTTCATCATCTGGTGATAGATCACATGATTATATGGACCTCACCAATGCTAGTTAGGAAAACCAGATTGGTTAGTTTTTGGTTTTGGTTTTGAATTTTTTATTAATTATTAAGTTTTGGTGGGGCATGACATGAATCCATATATGGGCTGTTTCTTTTTTAGCAGGATGTTGGCAATGGCACAATTAAAATAGCAAAAGCAGCACATAAAATTAATCAAAGTAGATTGAGTCTAGAAAATATAGAGAATTCCCAAAAAGACATTACACAATGATTTGCTAAAGGCTTATGAGTAAGTCAGGGCAAACAATGCCAAGATTCACACTTCTTTTATGCAGTTTCCAGTGTAATTCAAACTATCTGCATATGAGCTTGAACTTGACCAACACTGCATGCGTAAATTAGAAGGAACCATTGGCTTCATGACAATCATTCTCTCTAACTGTTCAGAAATATCAGATTGGAGCGTAAGAAGGAAAATGCATTTTCTCAAGGTCAGTCCATTAAGTATAAACACTATTCAACACTTTGCATATGCCTTCATGCCAAATTCCAAGGCTCTGGCACAGAGCAGTTTCTAGAATCCCAAAGTGCCTTAAGAACAGTGGAGCCTTCTATTAGGTATCCATTACCTAATTTTCCTGAAAATTTTCTGAAATGATGGTCCAGGACAAGAGTTACAACTCCATGCTTTACCTCTTAGCACCTTCTATTTAAAATTAGTGTAAAATGCTCTCAATTGCAAAAACCAATTCCTGGAAATATTATCTAGTGACCTGAACTCAAAAGGTACTCAGCAAGCATTAAGCACCTATCTTCTGGATTCTTGATTATCAAACATGGAAGGTTGTCTCTGTCTTGTTGAAAGAAAAATCAAAAGCAATTACTTCAAGGACTTAAAGAAAGTGTATAGGTTAAAATGATTGCTTTATAAGCAACTGACCATAAGTCCCAGGACAATGTATAATCCTCAGACCCCCAAGTACAGAACTGGAATACCTCCTAAGAACCAGTAATTGTGGCCCAAAAAGCAAACAAAAACTTTTTAACAAAAAGCAGTGTTCCAGGGTATCCAGGTTCAGTCCTACCCAGGTTCAATCCCTTGCATCCCACATGGTTCCAGGAGTCCTGTAAGGAGTTAATCCCTGAGCACAGAGCAAGGAATAAGCCCTAAACATAACTAGTATGTCCCCCAAAAAAACTGGGAGGCATACATAAATTTTCACAAAAGTTTTCTTCTTAGTCACCAATGAAGATCTCCAGCCCATTATGAGACTATCCTAGTAAAAACGGGCCAACTATTAGTGACTTCCTTCTAAATAACATATCTTATGAGTGATGAATTGCTAGTAAGTGAGTTGCCTCATACATAAACTATTTCCAGCTTCAGATTTACAATTCCAAATGAATACTTGTTGTTCTTGTTCAGCCACGATGTTGGAAATCTGTGTTTCATCTCATACTATTTCTTTGAACGTAAATTTATCTTTTATTGTAGCAAATTGAAGTTGATATTGGGTAAAGGTAGGAAAGCACTGAGCAGACCCTCCCTACCATTTCTTCCCTAGGACAGGAACTTTAATAAAGCTTAAGAAAACAGTTCTCTTTGCACCTTTGCAGAAATGTGAAAGACATTTCACATTTGGCATGTGAAAGACAGGATGAGTTGCTGAGGATGTGCTAAGAGGTGAAAGGAGGAGTTTGTTTGGTGGACAAGAACATATGAGGTAACTTTCTGGAGCAAAGAGGTCACAGTATGCAAGAGCTGGGCAGATTTTCACTAGACCTGACTTCCCCAGCATTCAACTTTACATATAACACTTAGATGAATGCACTTTGCCTTTTAAATGGTCTCCTAAACCTGTATCTTAAGAAATATGATGACATGGAAGAAAACTTTTTTTTGGGGGGTGCACACCCAGTGACATTCAGTGGTTATTCCTGGATATGCTCTCAGAAATCGCTCCTGGTTTTGGGGGACCCTATTGGATGTTGGGGGATCGAACCCAGGTCCATCCTGGGTCAGCCACGTACAAGGCAAATGCCCTACTACTGCGCTATCGCTCTGGTCCCTGAGATAGAGATTTTAAAGTGTCTGGAATTCCCATGTGACTCTCTAGTGGACAGTTGAACATACAGTCAAGAGGTGTGAGACTGTAATGTACATTTGGGAGTTGTCACTTTGTAGATGAACATTTAAACAAAACAAAACATGCATATGGAGCCAAAAATGGCATGTGAATAGACCCCACGTATACCTGGAATTAAAAAATATGCTGAGGAAGAACACACAAAGAAGGCAGAGAAGGAAGAATCAAGTTGGTAGGAAAATATCCAAAGCAATGGTTACAGAACCAAAGAGATACACCAGCCAATTGACTATAGATTCTTGGCATCTCACTTTCCCCTACTTATATTTTACAGAGGAGATATACTATATAGATATATTATATAGGGGGAACAGGAGAAAATCTTGTCATATTTCTCTGGGTTGGCAATCTATCAAGTACACATTAATAAGAGGAAAAAACTAAAAATAAGTTTCAATAATAATGTGTAAATCTTAGAGCCGGAGAGATAAGACAGCGGAGCAAGTTTTGTATGTAGCCAATCCTGGGTTCAACCCTCAGCATCCCAAACGATCCTGTGAACACAACCAGAAGTGGTTCCTGAACATAAAGGCAGGAAGAATTGCTGGAGTTCCAGGAAGAATTCCAAACATGGGCCATCCTAAAAAATAAATAAAAATAAAAACAACAGAAAAGGGCAACCTCTATTCAGTCTTCAAAACCTCCTTTGGCGTGGAATGGAAGAGATAGTATAGCTGCTGGGGTGCATGCTTTAACATGTGGCAGATTCAATCCGTGGGCATCACATATGATCCCAAGAACTCAGGAGGAATTCCTGAGTGCAGAGCAAGGAGTAAACCTTGAGCATTGCCGGATATGACCCAAAAACAAACCAAAAGTAAAACACAACCAAGCGAAAAACTCCTTTGGCCAAAGAGAAATATTGGACAGTAGAACAGGGGAGAGAAGTGAGATTTGCTTCTCTATGGTTGGTTAATGAATATTAATTACTCTATTAATAATAACAGAAGCAATTCCTGGGCTGGAGAGGTAGCACAATAGATAAGGTATTGCATGTAACCAACCTGTGTTTGATCCTTGGCAACCCATATGAATCCAAAGTACCTCCAGGTGTGATTCTTGAACACATAGTCAGTAGTAATCCGAGTACTGTCCTGTATGGCCCAAAACAAAACAAAATAAAAACAAAAATACAAACAAAAGGAATCCCTGCCCACCCACCAGGTGTGACCAAGAAACCAAAATAAATAAATATTAACAATCCCACTGTTTTGTAAATCTTAGCAACAGCTCCTATCTCATTTCCATCACAAACTATTTTCCTGCAGCTTTGGAAAACGATGCACATGAAGAATAAGTTACTTATTTATGAGAACACTAAAAACTGTGGCTTGACCTTGCTCCTGAAAGAATCTTGATTGCCAGAACCAAGAGGAAGGTGTATTAAAATGATACGGGGGCAGACATGGCTTTGACCGCTGATGGTCTCCTGACAGGCACACAAGGGAGGAAAATGATGCCTCCAACGATGGACCACAACAAAAGGGCAGGAAACAAAAGAGAATCTCATTTAGAATCATCAAGGTCACTGACACTGACAAATAGCTCTCATAGGCCTCCCACTCTTCAGGAAAAAAGAACTCATATTTTCTTAAGCTGTAATGAAAAAAGTTGTCTTCTTGGCGGCCCTGCATAACAGATGGGAAAACCTCATCCTTTTTAACTGCAGGAAAATAAAATAGGCTCCCACCCACACAGCAGGGGGCCTGGCAGTTTGGACAGGTTCTTACAGAATCATATCTCCCTCCTTGAGGAAGAGCTGTGTCAGGCTGATCCCCTGGTGGGGGTGTTGCTCTCCAGGTGCCTTCTGTGTCTTGTGTTTGGGTAGTTTTCAGAACAGTTGCCAGACTGAATTCAAGCAAACTCCCCCATCTTCCTTGAAAATCACAAAGACCCAGAAGTTCAAAGACAGAAAAATGCAGAGAATTCCAGGACACTTACATAGCCTGTGGCCCTGCTTCTTTTTTTTTTTTTTTTTTTTTTTTTTTTTTTTTTTTTTTTGGTCACACCCGGCAGTGCTAAGGGGTTACTCCTGGCTCCATGCTCAGAAATTGCTCCTGGCAGGCACGGGGGACCATATGGGGCACCGGGATTCGAACCGATGACCTTTTGCATGAAAGGCAAACGCCTTACCTCCATGCTATCTCCCGGGCCCCCCTGCTTCTTACACTAAGGTGATCTTTGATAGCAAGAGATAATAAGGTAGTTTTGGCACTTGCCTTGCACATGGCAGACACAAGTTCAGTCTCCACATCACATATAGACTTCTACCCAAGCCTGCCAGGAATGATCCCTGAGTGCAGAGTCGGTACTAAACCCCTGAACACTACTGGGTATAGCCCCCAAACAAAAACTAAAACAAAATTATCTTTCCAGTATTTTGTGAGTTGGAATTCTAAGAGTGAGGCCAGTTGGCTTGAATATAAAGTAAGTAGGAAGAGAGGAGAAGAGTCTTGGCCATGACTTTCAGAAAACCATAAAACCAAATAATCTCTGCAAAGGTGTTATCCAGCCTTGTTCCAGCCTTAGTGAGTTTGTTTTTGTTTGTAGTGGTGGAGACCACGTGATCCAACCTGATCTAAGACCCATCAGAGATTCCAATTTAATACTGACTCACCCTAAATATAATGGTTACACCAATTCTTTGCTGCAATTAAAGACTAAGAGCCTAAACCCTCGCTCATCAACCTGAAAACTATTACTCCCCAAATTTTCAGTTAATAGAAATCTGTTCTATTTTAAGCACTTTAAGAGGGTCTCTCATGCAGCTACTCTGATGCAGTATCCATGCAATGTAGGAGCTAGTGCAGAGCTGAACCAATCTTTAACCTGAGCACATTGCCCAACTTTTCTCCTAGACATGCAGTTGATCATCTTCTTATCATGTGCTCATGTGGTCTTTTCTTTTTTTTTTTTTTTTTTTTTTTGGTTTTTGGGCCATGCTCAGGGGTTACTCCTGGCTGTCTGCTCAGAAATAGCTCCTGGCAGGCACGGGGGACCATATGGGACACCGGGATTCGAACCAACCACCATTGGACCTGGATCGGCTGCTTGCAAGGCAAATGCCACTGCAGGCCCATGGTCTTTTCTTGTTGCATGCACACCCAGGGTGTCTCTGAGAATCTTCATGTTCTCTTCTCATTAAGGCCCCTAATCAGGTTGAAATAAGATCTGAAGTCCTTGTTTTAATTTAATTACCTCCTTGTTTTTCTTTAGGGGCCACACCCAGTGATAATCAGAGTTTATTCATTCTCTGCACACAAGGATCATTCCTGGAGTATTCTGGTATATGGTACCAGAAATTAAACAGAAGCAAGTGCATGCAAGGCAAGTACCCTACTGCTGTATTATCATCCAGTCCCATTAATCATCTCTTTAAAGACCTAATCTCCAGCTCTAGAGTTGCCATCACCATTGGGTATAGGAGTAAGTTAAAATTGCATGTAGAGATAACAGAGTAGGTAGGGCTCTTGTGTTGCACATGGCTGACCCTGGGCTGACCCAGCATCATCACATATCAGAAGAACTATCAGAAGTGATGCATAAGCAGAGTCATGATGCATAAGCACTAAGACATTAGCAGCATTGGGTATGGCTCAAAATTTTTAAAAAATTTTAAATATTTTGAAAACGGGGTAGAAGAAGCACATGGAGAGAAGTACCATCTAGGCCATAAGTACCATTATCCTGCACAGGCAGTATGTTAAGTCAAGGTCAACAACCACTATGTCTATCCATCTTCCTCTGACTCATTTTGCTCAGCATAATATCTCAATATCCATACATGAATAAGCAAATTTTATGTCTTAACTTTTCCTAACAGCTGTGTAGTATTTCATTGTATAGATGTGCCAGTTCTTTATTCATTCATTTGCTCTTATGTACCAGTGCTATTTCCATATTTTGGCTATTGTGAATAGTGCTTTCATGAACATAGAAGTACACATGCCTTTTCTGCATTTTGTTTTTGGGGTCCTCTGGTATATTCCTGGGAGTGATATTGGTGAGTTATGTGGAAGCAATATTTCTATTTTTTGAGGAATATCCATATTGTTTTGTCATGTGCTCAACAAGTAGATATTTCCACTAGCAGTGAATGAGAATCCCTTTCTCCCTGTATCTACACCAGCACTGGTTGTTCTTGTTCTTTTTGATGTGTGTCAGTCTCTGTGTAATGAGATGATATTTCATTGTTGTTTTTATGTGCATCTCCCTGGTGATTAATGATGTGAAACAATTTTTCATGTGTCCTTTAATCATCTATATTTCTTCTTTGAGGAATGTCAGTTTGTCTCTTTTTCACACTTTTGGATGAGGTTAGATTATATTTTTCTTATTAAAAAATACCAAGTATTTTCTTTATTCTTATCTTTCTATTATTTTGAAACACATTTATTCTATTTTTATTTTTCAGCAGTAAGTCACATTTTTATCTGTGAAACCATGTATTCTTCCGTCAAACCAGAAAGTGAGTTTTGCTGGTACAGTTTTCTAGGTGAAGCATTCATTTCATTCAGTCTTGTCACAATATCCCACCACTGCTTTCTGGCATCTTGAGTGTTTCTGGTGACAGGTCTGCTATAAATCTCAAGGATGCTCCCTTGAATGTAATTTTCTTTTTTGATCTTGCTGTTTGCAGAATTATGTCTCTATCTGTGGGATTAGTCGTTGTGAAAAGAATGTGTCTTGGGGTACTTTTTCTGGGATTTCTTTTGGTTGGTACTCTTTGGGCATGCAGGATTTGATCGCATATATTCTTTAGCTCTGGAAGTTTCTCTTTAATGATGTTCTTGACCATTGATTCTTCCTGAAAAATTTCTTCCTGTGTCTCTGGGACTCCAATGATTCTTAAGTTGTTTCTGTTGATCTTATCATTGACTTCTATTTTCATCTGTTCCCATTCTTTGACTACTTTTTCCATTGCCTGTTCGTTTGTTTTAAGTTTTTTTTTTCCAATCTCTCCCGCTGTATGGAGTTGTTATTTATCTCATCTTCCACAGCACCAATTCTATTCTCAGCTTCTTCTACCCTGGTGTTGAGCTTATCCATTTTGTCATTCAATTCATTTACTGAGTTTTTCAGGCCCGTTAGTTGACATGTTATTTCAGTTTGGAGTTTTGTGATTTCTGTCTTCATATTTTCTTGGTTCTTATTAGTGTTCTGTTCAACTCAGTCCATGGTTTCTTTGAGTTCTTCAGCATCTTCCATATTGCTTTTCTAAGGTCCTTATCTGAGAGATTGATTAGTTCGTTGATCATTATCTGGTCATCAGAATTGTGACGCTGGCCTGAGTTGTTTCCCCATTGTCACACTTGTATGTTTTTCTACGTGTTGCGGTGGTATTCATTGCGTACATAAATTATGTACGCAGCCACACTCCTCTGGCTCCGCCCTTTCCGGGTGGATCGATTTGCCTACAAGGGAGTGGAGTCCTCCGTGGATGAAGCCTCACACAGGATCAAATCTTAGGCCCAAGCACGCAGCAGAGAAAACAGTCCAGAGAGAAATGCTGAGCTTCAGTGATCCAGTCCATAGTGTGATTTTTTTCTCTTCTTGTTGCGATGATGTTCTTTCCTTAGAAAGAGCACACGGCCTCTTTTCGGCCCACTCCCAAGAGGTTTGGGCGAAGGGGAGGAGAGAGAAACAAACAGACAGGACTCACAGTTTTTCACAGTCAGGCTCACTAGGCAGGCGTAGTTTCGCAGAAATCCCCAGCCTAACGTCACAAACAGGGGACCTGGCTTTTGCAAAGTATGCTTCTTGCCGGTTTTCACGTTATGGATGTGTTCCTGGGCATTCCTGCCCTAGAATGGACCTCTGGGTGAGCGAGTTTTTTGGAGTCAATTTAGCCCACTCCCAAGAGGTTCAGGCGACAGGAGAGGAGAGAGAAACACACAGACAGGACTCACAGTTTTTCCACAGTCAGGCCCACTAGGCAGGCATAGATTCGCAGAAATTCCCAGCCTCAGTAGTCACATTTTTAACACAGATGCTTATCATAAGAAAGCTTTAGTTTCTCTTCTTTCAAATTGAAAACCTTAAAACACCCTACATTGTTTCCACATCCATGTAAATAATGGTAGTGATTTGTGTTTATAAAACTATTTGAGTTGGTCACTATTACTTGTGAATTTTGCTAATGTTTACTCACCTTGAATCACTTCTTAGTTCATTCTTCAGAATTTAGTCTTTCAGTCTAGGTTATGTTTTCTTCTTGAAAAACATACTTCAGAATTTCATCCACTAAAATATAAATCCTCCAAGTTTTCACATCAAATATCTTTATTTCATCCTGTAAATGAATATTTAGACACAGTATGTAGCTTGATGCAATTAGATTTCAAATTAAAAATCTGGGGCCCGGGAGATAGCATGGAGGTAAGGCATTTGCCTTTCATGCAAAAGGTCATCAGTTCGAATCCCGGTGCCCCATATGGTCCCCCGTGCCTGCCAGGAGCAATTTCTGAGCATGGAGCCAGGAGTAACCCCTGAGCACTGCCGGGTGTGACCCAAAAAAAAAAATCTATTATATTCTATTGTTGTTGAGCAATTGCTATAATTTAATTCTTATTCTCTTGGAAATAGTCTGTTGTATTTCCTCTGTTTTTATCTTTTTTTTTTGTTTGTTTTTTGGTTTTTTTTTGTTTGTTTTGTTTCGTTTTTTGGGGCCACACCCAGTGACGCTCAGGGGTTACTCCTGGCTATTCCATCAGAAGTCGCTCCTGGCAGACACGGGGGACCATATGGGGAACCGGGGGGATGGAACCGCAGTTCGTCCTAGGTTAGCACAAGGCAAGTCAGGCACCTTACCTCCAGCGCCACCGCCGGGCCCCCTGTTTTTATCTTTTGAATACTGATTTTAAATAAAATTTATTTGACAACAGAATAATTTTTATTTATATATTTTTAGAAAACACAGTTGTTCTGGGACTGAAGCAATGCATATTGAGTAGGACATTTGCCTTGCTTGCAGCTGGCCCACTTTCAATCCCCAGCATCTCATATGGTACCCCAAGCCTACCAGGAGTAATTGTGAGTGCAGAGCCATGAGTAACCCCTAAATACTGCCTGGTGTGGCCCAAAAACAAACAAACACTCAGGGGTTACTTCTAGCTATTCGCTCAGAAATTGCTCCTGGCTTGGGGACCATATGAGATGCCGGGGATTGAACCAGGTCCATCCTGGGTCAGCCACGTGCCAGGCAAACTCCCTACTGCTTGCTATCAATCCCATCCCTGCATTGCACTTTTTAATGTCTTGTCCAGATAAGTCCTTGTATGTAGTCAATAATTTATATTGTTGGACATATGTTGTCATCAATTATCTAAAGTTCTTTGAAGTCTAAGTTGTCTTCTTTCCTTTCTTAAAATCTGTGTCAGTCCTGAGAGTACATCTCTCCTTCAAAAAATTTTTTGGATTCGTTTCTACAAGGAAACCTAGATGCATGCCCAATCTAGGAACAACTAGCCTGTTTAAGTGCTTACTTTGATGGGTGTCATGTCAGGGAGTTAGTTCATATGGTGCCAGGGATCAAACTCACAGTCTAATTCATTCTAGGAATGTGCTCTACTACTTGATCTATTTTCTCAGCCCCCTAGAAACAATTTTTTATAAAAACCCTTTGCTTTGATTGTTACTGGACCATATAGGCAATATAAATTCACTACCTAAAATTCAGATGAAAGCCCATCCAGTGATTACTAATATGTGTGGAAATAAATTAATTTATAATTATGGGTGGAAATGAATGCAAATATATCCACTACCAACCCCCATAGGACAAAGTGCACTTCTAATGCCAGAGCCTAGACTTTCCTAGCTTACTTTCACTGAAGATACAGCCAGTGAGTCTGGAGTGATAGAACAGCAGTAGGGTGCTTGCCTTATATGCTGCCAACCCGGGACAGAACTAGGTTTGATCCTTGGCATCCTATGTGGTCCCTCAAGCCTGCCAGGAGTGATTTCTGAGCAGAGCCAGGAGTAACCCCTGAATGCCCTCCGGATGTGGCCAAAAAACTCAAACAACAACAACAACAACAAAAGATATAGCCTGTTAGTATGTGGATTGAAGGAGCTTCATTCATTTCCTACTCAGTCTTTTTTTTTATCAGCTCATCTCTTGTTGGTTTCAAGACCTGCTGGTTTCATATCATATTGTCATTTGGGCATTAAAATTCTAGTTTTGGGGCCAGAGAATAATGCAGAAGTTAAGGCACTTACCTTGCTCATGGCCAACCCAGGTACAAGACCTACTACCCTGTATGATCCTTGTATAATCCCTGAACCCCACCAGGAGTGATTCCTGAGTACAAAGTTAGTAATAAGACCTGATCATATCTAGGTAGTCCAAACTGTTCCCCTGCCACACCATCTGATTGAGTTCCTAGCCTATAACAACTATCTATTTCCTCTATGTTCCCCCAACACAGGATCACTTACAATGGTAAACTAGAGTTTACTATTCAGGTTTTTATTTTCAAGGGATTTCTATTTCTTTCCAAATTACTTATTTCTTTACATTCTTTGCTATGTTTTGTCCAGGCTTACCAGTTTTGTAGAAGATTGAGATTCTTCAGTTCTAGGGATTACTAGTATAAGTACAGTTGGTACTGTACAGAGAATAACTGTTTCCTCCTACCTTCTTTTCTTCCAGCTCCATTTAGTTCCTTTTCACACAGTCTGCTGCCTTTTATCTTCTTCTCTCTATCTCATAGCACCAAATGCACAAAGAAAAACCAGTCTTCAATCTACAGTTCCCATGCATCCCTCCTGACTTGCTTACTAAACTCAGAAATTCATTGAACTGCAAGGCATGTTTCCTCTACTCAGAAAAAGTCTTTCCCTTTCATCTCCAATCCTCTAGGACCAAGAATTCAGTGGTCCTCAAACTTTTTAAACAGGGGACCAGTTCACTGTCCCTCAGACCGTCGGTGGACCAGACTATAGTAAAAACAAAAACCAGGAACAAATTCTTATGCACACTTGATATATATATAGAGAGAGAGAGATAGATAGATAGATAGAGAGATAGATAGATAGATAGATAGATAGATAGATAGATAGATAGATAGATAGATAGATAGATAGATAGATAGATAGAATTTTGAAGTGAAGAAACAAAATGGGAATAAATACAATATGTGGTCTGCGGGCCATAGTTTGGCTAGGTCGTGGGTTCCATTTCTACATTATAAAAAAAATGTAATGTCTTGTCTCCCTCCCCAATGTAAGATCTGTGTGGTTTGGGGAAAAAGTGGTTTTTATACCTCTAGAACCCAATATTGTATCTGGCATGTAGTAGATGTTTAATATATAAATTAATTGACTACATGAACACAGAGCAATTCATTATCGCATCAAAAGTGGCCAGCCATTTCCCAACCCCAGACCCTGTCAAACGTACCATAAATATTTATGCTAGATCATCTTTCAAAAAAATAAAGGATAGTAGGTAATACTCAGAACATTCTACTCCTGGGATAGAGTACCCTGTGTTTCCTCTTGGCAAAGGAAGAAACCCCGAGGAAAAAAAAAGATGTGAATCTCACTTACAATGAACATTCTAATCCTTCCAATGATTTGTCACAAAATATAGTACAGAACCTGTCATTCAAGATTTTACTAGTTCTAACATCCAGTCTGCCTTTCTAGTATTCTTTTCCATTCTATAAACACATTCCCCTCAAATTATTCTGCATATCATATTAGCATATTATCATCCCCTTGCCAATACCCCTCCACGCAATTCCTGCCAGGGACAAGAGCTCAAAGAAATGAGTGTGTGACAATCACACTGTTTTTCTTTTTTTGCTACTGCCTTAGTTGATGTCACTTAGGTATATATCACAGGAAACAGAATGTATTAAATTGGGTTAGTCTTGGCTTTAATAAAATCCTCTGCTCCTTTTGCCTCCACAACAATAAACTTGATATTAGAGTTGGCTTTCGATCTATGAGCAACACTCCCACACCCCACTCCCACGACTCAGCTCCAAAGCAGAGAAGAGTGGGGAGAGGGAAGAGACTGGCTTCTGAGGCCTAGTTTGGTTCCAGATGGCAGTCATCTCTGCATCTCCCCAGTGGCCTCAAAGATAAAGGCAGTGGTAAGCGCCCTGATTTGTGGGTCCCTGGAGAACTCTGCTCTTATGATGTCACTTTTCCCTGTGAAATCTGCCATACCACAAAAAGGATTGAGATGAACTGATTACTTCAGAATAAGTACATAATTATTTTTTTGTGGTCAACAGAGACAACATCATATGGGAAAGAACAGATGTTACTCCCCTACCCCAAATTCTGTTTGGCAGAGCTATGGTGGGAGGAAGCCTCCTCTTATTGTCTGGTGAAGTGATTGCAAACAGCTGTAGGGTTGCAGAAAGTACAGATTCACTAGAAGATGTTGAAGCTGATAGGTGGAGGCCAGACACTGCCCTGTTTCCTACTGGTGCCAGATGAGGAAAGTGAAGCCAGGGAGAAGGAAGATTAAAACCCTTCTCTGCTTCTTTACACTCCAGAATTTCTTTTTCTGAAAAATTCTGAAAGCATTTTTTGTTGTTTTTGTTTTTTGTAATATCTTTATTTAAGCACAATGGTTACAAATATATTTTTAGTTGGATTTCAGTCATAAAAGTACACCCCCCTTCACCAGTGCAACCTTTCCAACACCAATGCCCCCCTCCATCCTCACCCACCCCTTGCCTGTCTTTGAGACAAACATTCTATTTCTCACTCACTACCATTGTCATGATAGTTGTTGATGTAGTTAATTCTCTAACTGCATTCACCAATCTTTGTGGTAAGCTTCATAAGATGGGCTTGTCCTTTCAAATCTCATCTCTATTATCTCTAGATATTATTACATACTGTCTCTTACTGTTCTCACAGATGAGTGAGACTTTCTCACTCTCCATCTCTCTCCCTCTGACTCATTTCACGCAGCGTAATAGTTTCCATGTCCATTCATGTATAGGAAAATTTTATGATGGCAGAAAGCATTTGTAACCTAAAGAATTTCTTGAGTTTGCTTAATTTTTATAAACAGGGTATAAGATTTGACATTACTGTAAAATGTCTGTAGGCTATGGAGAAATCACTGAGTGACTGACAGGAGCTTTTGTTCTCACTGTTGCCCTGACTCATCAGACAGCTTAAGAGATGTTGAAGTTTGAGCACTGAGCATTGTTTTCTATGAACTGAGCACTGAAGGGCCAAGAGAGATAACTCAAGGGCTAAAGCACATATTCTGTATGCAGAGGTTCTTGGTTCAGTCTCTGTATTACTTAGTAAGGTCGGAAAAACAAAACAAATAAAATATAAGAATAACCAAGCACTGAACAAGCTCTTTGACATTTTCAAATTTATTAAGCTCCTAGTGAAAGAAAAGTAACTGTTCAGTGCATCTTGACAGCTGCCCCAGTTCTAGCGGAATATGACTCAGTGCTAGAAAAGTTTAGGACTCTCTTCTACTTTTAGAAAATAGTCGAGTATTTTTTCTACTTTGTTTATTTGAGGCTCAGGGCATTCTCCAAATGCCAATAGCATCCTGGATTTGTTTCAGACCTCTAATACATAAATTCCTCAAAAAATTCTCTGCCCCAATCTATCTCCCCTACTTTGTCTTCTCAGTGTCAGCTTTCTGCAAGACTCTACCTTGTGGGTATCATCTCCCCCAATTTCTTGTTTATCCCACCTGAATGATCAGGATCACCCACACCTGAAATAAGCAGGTAGAGAAGTCTGCTTGAGGGGAGAAAGGGGATAAGAAGGAGAGTTAGAGTCAGCTAAGGGGGTCAGTCAGCAAGGAAGCCTGGATAGCAGTTGAAAGGGAGACAGAGGCAGCCAGAGAAGGAGCAGAGAAGTGACTGTTTGGAAGAAGCTTAGTATAGAAGCCAAGTGAGGAAGTGTAAATGGCGGTTAGGACCATAAAATAAAGCTGGCTGATTCCTGGAACTTCATCTGACTGCTTTGTGAGTTTCTCCACTGTCACCCTGCAAACCTTCAAATCCACCAGGCCATAGGGACTGCAGGAGCTAAGCTGAGCTGAGAAAGGCCTCACTATCCCCCTACTAACACAAGTGAACTGTCAATATATATTAAAATAACACCATCTTCCTTCTCTTCCTGCCCCTCTTTCTCCTGCTGTTGCTGCTTCTCCTCCATAAAACCCAGTTCCTTCTCATCCCTGGGCCTGATACTATTATTCTCATCTCCCTCTAGTTTCCTACTTATGAAACTTCTCTTTGTTCCCTTTTTTCATTTGTTTGTTTGTTTTTGTTTTTGTATTTATGCCACACCCGGCATCACTGAGAGGTTACTCCTGGCTCTGCATTCACAAGGACCATATGAATCCCATGAATCAAACCCATATTGAATGCATGCAAGGCAGAATCTCCACACTATAATATCACTCTAGCCTCTCTTTGTTCCCTGTATGGCGTGAGGACACATTGAATGTTAAGCCAGGCCTTACTCCTGGAGGTCTTAAGCGACTATATGTAGTACCAGAGATTTGAACCAGGGCCAGACACATTCAAGGCAAGTGCTTTAAACCTTGTATTATCTCTCTGATCCACTGAAACCTTTTACAATAATTTTATTGTTCAAAGGCCTAGTATCCTCACTTTGCCCCCAAAACGCCTGTGAGATACCATGGAAACAGTTACTACATAATTTCATGTTGTGATACTGCAGCACCTCAACTATACATTCAAACAGCTCAATATCAAAGGTCTGAGCATGAAGAAAAAAAACACACAAGTCACTCTGTTCTCCCCTCAGTTCTTGGTGAATTACCAGAGTCCTGCATCTTCCTCTCTCCTCTGGAAACAGGAATTCGCTGAGCAGTGCTTCTCTTGGCTAATGATAATCCAAGTCAGTGTTTCATTCCCTTACAACCTTGGACAGAATCTTGTCCCACCGCAGATGTTACAAATTGTTTGCAAAGAAAAATTTGTCACTGACATCCCAACTGCTTCCATGTGTAAATGGCCCAGTTTCACAGCTTCATGACTAATCTCAGAAGAGATGTCTAAGCCAAGTCAATGAAACTCACAGGTACACGGGTCTTCAGGCTGAAACCCCTGGGATCTATTCAGGAGGGGGTTAAGCTAAGACTTGTACCAGTTCTACCAAATTCCATAATACTGTCAGCCCAGTAAAAGCACAGCAAATTAGATGAAAAAGTAGCATAGACGCGCACTAAGCTCAATACGCAAAAACAATAACATCTAGAAGGCTCAAGAGCTCAGAAAACTGTCAAACAATAACCTTAATAACACCATTGAGAGGTATGACGATTTTCACAAATTTTTACGGAATTATTTTTTTATATTTCCACTTACCATTTTATTGTCACAAACAATATCAAATAAAAATTGGGGGGGGGGAGGTTTGGGTCACACCCAACAGCACTCAGGGGTTAGTCCTGGCTCTGAGCTCAGAAATTGCTAATGGCAGGCACGGAGACCATATGGGATGCCAGGATTTGAACCAGCATCCATCCTGGATCAGCTATGTGCAAGGCAAATGCCTTACAACTGTACTATCTCTCTGACCCCTCAAATAAATTATTTTATGCCATTAAGGGGGCAGTGTTGAGGTGCACTGGGAAACTGGTAACAATGGTGGAGTCGCACTGGTATTGGGATTGGTGTTGGAATATTATATGCCTAAAACAGCATAATATTTAAATAAAGTTAGAGGGAAAAATAAAGAAAAACTACATGAGGTGGTGTGTATGTTCATCAGCTTGATTGTAACAAGTAATTCATATTGTATAGCAAAAGATTAGGTTGTAGGCCTTCTATAAACACAAGTTTATTTGTTGTGTATACCTCAAATAAGCTGAGCTGGCAAGGTATTTGATTTGTACAGATGATCAAAAATAAGTAGATGATTAAAATCAAGCATCTTCGTGTTCTATTCTGTTTTGAATGTTTCCAGTCATATTCCAGATATTCTACAGTCTGCAGAATAAATTCCAATTCTATTCCATACTGGAATTCCAATCGAGGACTTCCAGAAAAATCTTAGGAAACAAACCTCTGGATGAGCAATTTTTAATACCAAAGGGATCAATCGAATTTGCAAAGGAATGCCAGAAAATATATTTTATTTACAACCAGCACCTAATATAAACACATTTGAGGCCTTTATTTGCAAGTGTGTGTGTACATGGATGTGCATACATGTGCACTGTGTGCATACATGTGTGGTGTCCATCACATCTAGAGTCTTACATATGGGAAGCTCATGCTCACTGCTGAATCACATGCAGAATGCAGATGTATTTCTCCTTGGGTGGGAAGTATATATTTGTGTGACTTAGATGTCCTTGTTTACTGATTGGGAGAGGATTGGCAGGAACCTTGCCATTGGTTTTTTGCCACACACACCTGCAGAATATCTTCTCTTGGACTCACTTCTGACTCTCTCCTCTTCTGCTTTCTCTCCCTCCACTGAGAGTCAGTGGTAGTGATTCAGACAGGCTTCTCCAGCCAGCCTCATGACCAGAGAAAAGATCTTCCCAGTTGCTGCTACTCTTTAAATACTAGTACTGGGAGCTTCAGATTTCTGCTGAAAACGAAAATTCTAGAGTCATTTTGGCCATGTTTTAAGGAGTATAAACTGTTTCCAGAAGAATTTTTTTCTTTCTTATTCTTTTTTTGCTTGGGGCCATATCTAGCAGCACTCAGACTTAGTCCTGGTTCTGAGGTTAGGAACCAATCCTGAAGGGTCTGAGGGAACTATATGGGATATGGGAATTGAACCAGGTTTGACCATATGCAAGGCAAATGCCTTACTAGCTATGCTACCTTGGGGCCCCAGAAGAAATGTCAAAGATAAGAAAAAACAATATGGCCATTTCAAAAAATGTTCTTCGACTCCTTTACCTCAAACTATCTCAAGAATCTAGAGTTCATATCAACCTGGGAAGTGAGACTTCCTTTCTCTCCACTGTTTACAGGCACCAATCAGAGGAAATGGTAGAAAACACAAAGAGGAAGCATATTTACTGTTGCTAAAAAATTAGGCACTTTTGAGATGCTTGACATGACTATATCAATGATATTCAGGACACCAACATCCATGCAAATTAGCTCTCTTCTCCTCTCTCACCCTGCAAGCTCTTCCACTCACCACCTCCACACACACCCAAAGATTAATCTCTTCACTGATAAGAGTTACAAGGGAACTTCTCAGTTTAATGTAGTCCCATTTGTTTGTCTCTGCTTCCACTTGTTTGGATAGTGCTATTTCCTTTTTAAAGATGCCATTAGTTGGGGCCCGAGAGATAGCATGGAGGTAAGGCGTTTGCCTTTTATGCAAAAGGTCATTGGTTAGAATCCCGGTGCCCCATATGGTCCCCCGTGCCTGCCAGGAGCAATTTCTGAGCATGGAGCCAGGCGTAACCCTGAGCACTGCCGGGTGTGACCCAAAAACAAAAAAAAGATGCCATTAGTCTCAATTTCATGGAGAGTTTTATCTATGTTTTCTTCTATATACCTTATGGTTCCAGGTCTGATATCAAGGTCTTTAATCCATTTGAATTTGACTTCTGTACATAATGTTAGATGAAGGTCCGAGTTCACTTTTTTGCACATGCTGACCATTTGTCCCAACAGCATGTGGTGAAGAGGCTTTCCTTGCTCCATTTTGTCTTTCTTGGACCTCAAAAGAAAGTGATTAAGCTGCAAAGGCCACCCATG
>PVKC010013168.1:0-23144 GCA_004027635.1 Crocidura indochinensis
TGGCCCCTAGCATTTTTTTTTTGCTTGTATTTTTTTTTTTTTGAGGGGAAGGTCACGCCAGTCGGCGCTCAGGAATTTACTCCTGACTCTGAGCTCAGAAATCGCGTTTGGCAGGCTTGGGGGACCATATAGGATGCTGGGGTTCAAACCACTGTCCATCTTGGATCAGCTGAATGTAAGGCAATCACCTTACCACTGTGTTATGTCTCTGGCCCCTACAAAAATTTCTTTAATTTAATTAGAGTGAAATACACACAAAGTTGACCATTATTTAGTTTCAGTCATACAATGTGCAACATCCTTCACTAGTGCGCATTTCCTGCCATTAATGTCCTCAGTTTCTCTCCAGCCCTCCCCTCTGCTCTCTCCTACTTATCTCTGTTAAAGACATTTTTCCTCTCTCACTTCCTGTTTGTTACTGTGGCTTGTACTATGTTACTGAAGTGGTATCGTGCATATCACTTATCTCCTTTCAGCACCCAGCTCTTGTCCAGAGTAATCATTTTCAACTATCCTTGTTGTAGTGGTTCCTTCACTGGTCTAACTGCATTCCCTTACTATTTGTGGCAAATTTTTTTTACCATGTACTGGCCCTCTGACTCTAGTCTCTATTACCTCTGGATATTAACACCATACTATCTTTTTTTATATACCCTACAAATAAGTGTGATTATTCTATTTATATCCCTCTCACTCTGATACATTTAACTCAGCAAAATATTCTCAATATCATGCATTATAAGAAAATTTCATGACTTCGATTTTCATAACAGTTGTGTAGTATTCCATTGTGTGGATATACCATAGTTTCTTTATCCACTCATCTGTTCTTAGGTACTTGGGTTGCTCCAAATTCTGGCTAATACGAACATTGGGGTACTTCATTTCTAAATGTCAGTATGACTGTTTTCTTTGGTCTCTCAAGAAATACTTACTATTTTGAAACAACCACATATTAAATGTTCATGCTAATACAATTTTAGACAGATTTGCCTTATATGGTTTAGGAGAAAGAAGACCTGCAAGTCTTTTTAACTTTTATTTTATTTCAACTCAAAATATAGTTTCACTGTATATCAATTCCTACTTCACAAACTCTTTCCTGGAGAATACCAATAGAACTTTAGTTTCCTTTCAAAATATCCACAGATATTTGTGCCATCAGAAATCTCTGCTATTGCACAGAGCTTTCCTAATGATACAATATCCTTTTCATAAGAAGGTATCCAAAGTGAGACAGTAGACTTTTGTGACCAACCAAATCTCTGTATTCATCACAGATACCATGCACTGCTTTATTGGATACCCTCATTTTTCTCTTCTCAGGAAAGATGGGTCGGCTTTCATTCTGTCTCTTATGTCTCTCATGAAGGAACTTATTTCCTCTGAGTCTAAGAGCTCTTGTTTTCCATCTCTACCGGTTTCCATTTCTGTGTGACAGCAGTTGACCAGGATGCCCATTCTCAGGACTGTGATTTGGGCTAATTGATGGTTGGCATTCTTCCCAATGTCTGCACACATTTTTTTAAAAGCTTGGTTTTCTCTCTACCTTTCTTCCATGAGCAAAGGTCAGTGGACAGACTGTTCTTTCCTCACTTGCTTGCTCCTCAATCTGACCTGCTCGTTAGAGAGGAGTCTTCTCATTGCTAGGGCTAGTGGAGTCACCTTGTAAGTGAACCCGTGCAAAACTGTCGTAACTATAGAAGATTTTTCAAAATGTAAAATAATTATAAAATCTTCAATGTGACCCAATCTTTGAAATATGAGCGTTGCAAAGAAATTTGAGAGGAGAGAGTCTAAAAATAGTTTAATTGCAGCTTAATTGTATATAATAACAGCTATCGTTGATGGAGCCTGTAACAATGGCAGGCATTCTTCCAAACATGTTCTATACATTATGTCATTTAATTTGTATTATAAGACACATAGGAATATAGTATTATCACTTCAGATTTACAGAGAAAATTAAACCTAAAATAGTTAAGTAATTTGACAAATACCTTGAAAGTAGCTGGTATCAAACAAGGGACTAGAACCCAGTTCTGGCTGATTTCCAACACCATAAGCTTAGCTACTGTTAACCTCCTTCTCTTGATTTCTGCTCAGATACTATCCCTCTTGTTTCCGTGTTTGTCTTCTAGTTAATGTTTACTCTTTCCTCCCTGGTACAACATGTCAAGGGTGTGGCATGTTTTCTCCCTTCCTGAAAGTTCCTTACTCTGCTGAAACCAGTTATACCCCAGCCAAAGAAAGTCATATGAAACATGACAACTCTACATTTGATTCCAGGGTGCAATGGATAACTGGGCTCACTTCTTTCTCCTTTGTTGAAGCTTGTTCAATGTCAAGATGGCTCAAACATTGTGTAAACCTCTGTCCATCACAAAAGACCTGCTGATTGCCTAACAACCAGAAAGTCCAGGGGGTAAATAAATGGATGATGGCCCCAATTCATAATCATGTTGGTCATATTGGAAGAAAGAATGAGGAACATTATTATTATCATTTGTAGAGGGCAGTTGTTACCTGAGTAGAAATTAGAGATTGTGGTTAGGGATTATACCTAAGGCTTGTGGAGACCATTCTGGTTTGGGGCTTGTTTTGAATTTCTTGTAAAGAGATAGAGGTATTTATGCTCTTCTAGGCATATTTTGTGGATTTATTGTTCTTTCTATATCAAATTTATGGGTCCTTCTTTCTACAATGTGCAGATATTTTGTACATTGTAGTTAGTGTCCCAAAGAAAGACAACAACTCTTCTGAGAGGTTTACCTTTAATCTAAATGCAAAACCCAGTGAGCTGCGATGCTCCCTCTATCTCCTTTCTACTACTACAGTGAAATGAGTTTGTTAATCTGATGGCTGATTTCATATCCTAACTTGGGAATCTGAACTCTCATTCTACTCTACCTTTCATGCATTTTGATAAAAATAATAGTGATCGTGCCACATTTTGAACACCCCAAATACTGTCAAATAATTCTTCAGTCTTGTAGTTAAAAAATAAAAGGAAGAAGGAAATGGAGAAAGTGATAAGGAATTCAGAACTAATGTTTCCAAACTTGTAAAGTGAGAAAATAGACTTTCAATACTTTTGATCTTTCCTTTCCTTGCCCCCGTTTTGCCCTCTGAGAATGAGGAAATGTCCTTCCAAGTTGGGAGAGAAGATGGGAGAGAAATGGAAGAAGAAAGAGAGGGAGGGAGGGAGAGAAAGAGGGAGAGAAATTTGATGAGGCAGAGTTGAACCTGTTATCGCTCAAATTTTGCCTTAGAAAATGCTCACTCCACTTTAACTTTAGATGATCTCTGCCTCAGTTTCTTCCCCTATTAAAATATAAACGTTTCTAAACAGTTGCCCTGCACACCTGCCAAGTTGTTAGAGCAGCCAAATGGATAAGGCAGTGGGGTGAGTGAGGTTGCCCTTGTACAGGGTTGAGAACTTCCTGGTTGAGTGGAAGGCTATGTGAGGAGTGAACAAGCTGAGTCTGAACCTGATGTAGTCATGCCATATTAACTAGGAAATCTCAGCATATTTCTGTACCTTGTGTTTCTCTGCATTGGGGGATCTAATGAGACCTCATATGTGAAGGCCTTTTGGAATCTAGAGCAAGGAAGAAGGACTGAACATTATTTTTCTACTCTCTTAGGTTGGTTCAGTTCACTGCCATTTCCACACAGGAAAGTGCAATCCCACCCAAAAGTGATCTATTTGCAGGGGATTTTCAGTCTCTATGATCCTTTGAGGTATATTTTTCTCCAGACCCTTACAAACCTAAAACAGGTGGATGGAAGGCACAATAAGTGCTGGCTCTAAGGGGACTGTTGGTGGGGGAATTCATGTCTCACCTAGAAGAGGCACAGAACCTGAAATTTTCCCTAAGAACCACTAAATATGGTTGCCACAATACCAACCTCCAAATACAAAATTGTTTTTGTTCTGTTTTTAATAGTAAAGTTATCTTAGTCAATTACTACTATTGAGGTATTGTCATTTGATGAGTTTTATTACTGTTTAATATTTTTGCAATACTGCTATATCACCCTTACCAAGAGTGCTAATATCCTACCCCATAATCTCAAGTTCCCTTCTCCCTTCCCACACTTTACCCTTTCCATCCTCAGTTCACAGTTTAATTATCCTTTCAAGAAACTGAAAAAAAAATCAACTATTTTCCTCATATTTAAATTGGAGCTAAGGGCCCGGGAGATAGCATGGAGGTAAGGCGTTTTGCCTTTCATGCAAAAGGTCATCGGTTCGAATCCCGGTGCCCCATATGGTCCCCTGTGCCTGCCAGGAGCAATTTCTGAGCATGGAGCCAGGAGTAACCCCTGAGCACTGCCGGGTGTGATCCAAAAACCAAAAAAAAGAAAAAAATAAATTGGAGCTAAGATCTAGAGAACAGAAGCAGATTTCTGGATAGTCTACTATTAATGTAGGAGCTGGGCCTGCCCACTATGGATGCTGGACCCTTCACTATTTGCTAATTACAGCCAGGCCTCTTGACATTCTGAGCAAAGCTTGCTTTTCTAGGAAGAAATGAAAAGCAAAGAGGTATAAATTAAGAATAAAGAAGTGGGGAAATCCCGATGATGCCCCTTGTAAGCACTCAGCATGTCTTTCTAATCCACACAGGTGGTGCTTTTTCCTTATACTCATTCCAATAACCCCCAAATAACCATGCACCATCAACCTGCACAGAAGTTGGTGACTGTCCCTAGGCAAGAAATGGAATGCATACAATCCCAAAATCTAACTGTAGGCTGTGTGTGTGTGTGTTATCTTGGGTTCTCAAGGAAAAGTTATTAAGAAAGGGTTAGAGTAGCAGCTTCTGAAAGCCTGGCAAGGGTGGCTGGCTCCATTCCGGTAACCCTGCCACTGCACCAGGTGAAGGGGAAGTAGATTATAAAGCACTTTGGATATTATCAAAGGTTAATAAAAAGCAACAACTGCCTCACTTGATTGTGCTGTGTTCAAGATAGGAAACAGGAGGTAGGTGTGGGGATTAGAGAAAGAAGGGGAAGTCTATGGTTTTTGAACAGCCATTCCATGGATTGGATTTCTGCTGGCCTGGCAGGTGTAAAAGGGTTGTAAACTACTGGCCTGTGATGTCTTTAAATACACTCATTCCTTGTCTGACTACCAACCCACCTGCTTTCTTTGGAATGAGTCAAGAATGTGGCTCTTTCTTGATTTCTTTCATCCTTTACTGGTTCCTTGCTTCAGAGACTGAGGTATAAATACAGCACCCTAAAGTCGCAACCTTGGTGATTGGTGTGTGTTTGTGCTTTTTTCTGAGTCCTGGCTCTTCCTCTTCTCAGCCATGTGATTTAAGCTGCATTAACTATTCTGTCCTTAGCTCCACAGTAGTAATAACTATATATAATACTCGGCTCAATGAGCACATTAAAACAAAATATGAATGTAATTTTTTTTTTGGTTTTTGGGTCACACCCGGCAGTGCTCAGGGTTACTCCTGGCTCCATGCTCAGGAATTGCTCCTGTCAGGCATGGGGGACCATATGGGGCATCGGGATTCAAACCGATGACCTTTTGCATGAAAGGCAAATGCCTTACCTCCATGCTATCTCCCAGGCCCCTAATGTAATTTTTTATTTTAATAAATATCCTTATTTTAAATACTGCAGTTTGCAGAATTGCTCACAATAGTTATTTCTGACATTCAGTGTTCTAACACCAATTCTACCACCAGTTTAAAATTCCCTCAACCAGTGTCCCAAGTTCCCAACCTCCAAGCCTGCCCCTTGACAATCTGAATAATTTACTTAATATTGCTTATTACAACTAAATAGAAATGGAATTATCACAAAAGACTTGATTAAGAGAAAATTTGTGAAAATTGTCATATCTTGCAATGGGGTCATTATGTTACTGACTGAAGCTATTTCTTTCTAGTTGATTATTCTGTTGTTGGTTTTGTTTGTTGAACTTATGTGGCCTCTATGTTAATTTCATATTTAATTTGGTGTATTAGTACCAGAATGTCACTGTTAAAACTATAGAGGTGTTGTACAGTCACATAAGTAACTGCACATTTCAGGTCTTTGAAAATCTGTAAAGCTGGGAGGATGAACACATTCGGCAGCATCTCTGCATCATAAGCAAGGATGCTCAGACTTTTGGAAGTACAGAGGCAAGAGGAGTTGAATTGGGGAAGGCAGTCTGATCTGACTCCAAAGAGTTCCAGAGATGTCTTCATGTCAGCCACAATATCAACATACTTGGGTTTTTGCTGGTTAGGTGTCTCTGCGAAGAGTAATAGAAAAGTGGTGCAGCTGGGCCATTGGCTATGTTGGGTTTGTCCGTGTGCATACTAAGCTTTGGCAAGACAAGGAACTTGCCCAGGGTCTCCTTTTCATGGGTCTCAGTGTGATCTGCTTTGAGACTAGTATATCCATGAGTTTTTGCTACTTCTTTTGAGTTAAATGAGTCTATAGCGCTGGTCTGGTGGGCAAACATATTGCATCTTTGTTTTTTATTTGATAAGGCATATGGTAGTAGTTAACCAATGACAGCAACTGAGGGAGTAGTATTCTTCTAGAATTTCATTTTTCCCCCAAAAAATAAAGTCTTTCTTTAGCTTCCGAAATGGTGAGTGCCCCTGCTAGACATCCAAGTTGAAATATCTTGCCTACCACTTTAGAAAAATCATTTAATTGCTCTTTCATAACCTCATCCGCAAGTTCAATCTCATTGGGTTGTTGTAACTACAGTGTCACCTCTACTTGTCCTCAAATTGCACCTAGAATGAGTGCTAAATGAATGATAAATTCTATTGTCTAGGTCGACATTATGAAACAAGTACTGATATAGGAGCTCAGCCTTGTCATTAGGAAGAGCACAGTCTAGGAAACTATAAGAAAATCTCTTTTACTAAAGCTCTCGAAGAGACTGCTCATGCCTACTCACTCACATGTATTCAAGTGTAGCTTGAGACTTGCTGCACTTCAATGGCCCACTTCCAAGTCCCTATGTGTCCTCTTTGTTTTTACTCTGGGATCCAGGTCCTGCTTTTCTGACATGGAAACAACTCTCTATCAGTGATGGTCAGAGCTGTTGTACAAATCCCTCACACCTTGCTAAGCTAACATTGTGGTTCCTGTTCTACAGTGGTTTCTAGAGCTCCTCAATAAGATTGAGCTTCATATACCTACTGACTTGATAGCACATCATTTATTAACTATCTTCTTCCTTGTCTCAATCTCTCATCCCTCTTCTGATAATCTAAGATCACCTCTAGACAAGTTACTTGCACATGAATCATTGTCTTAAGAACCAAAATATGATGAAAACAAACTGAGGTAGCAGGTTGATTATGCCCAAGTGCTGTGATACTATTTGTAGAGACTGTAGCAGGCAGGAACTCACAGTTGAAACTTAGAGAGGAGGCCTTGTGTAGTTTTCCTCAGTGGAAAACTGTTGAAAATCTGAGTAACTGCTACCCTTGTTCCTCTAATCTGCCCTTGTTTGTATCCTTGTTTGGGAATAGGCTTCCTTAGCAGAGGCCCTAGAGGCCAGGAGCCAGAAGTGGGCTGATGCAAGAAAATGGGATTGTGTCTCTAGCCTGTAAGGTCAACTTTGTGTTGGCTCTCAACTTCAACATGTGAATAAGAGCAAATGCGTTCTGTCCATGCAAATTAGAGTTGTCTTTTTCTTTCTTTTTTATTTTTAAGAAAAATTGAAGTGAGGCTGGAGAGATAGCATGGAGGTATGACATTTGCCTTGCATGCAGAAGGTCTGTGGTTCAAATTTTGGCATCCCGTATTGGTTCCCCGAGACTGCCAGGAGCAATTTCTGAGCATAGAGCCAGGAGTAACCCCTAAGTCCTGCTGAGTGTGACATCCACCCCCCCCCAAATAAAAGAAAAATTGAATCTTAGTTCACTGATTTTTTCCCTATTAAAAACATCGATTTAAGAAGCTGGAGAGATAGCACAGTGGGTAGGGCTTTTGCCTTCCATGTGGCTGACCCTGGTTTAATTCACATCATCCCAAATGGTCCCCTAAGCCTGCAAGGAATGATTTATGAGCACAGAGCCAGGAGTAACCACTGAGCACCACAAGTTACAACCCTAAAAGAACGCAAAACCAAACCCAAACCATAAGTTTATATCTGAGACAGTTGGTGGAAGGATACTGATACTGGTAATGGATATGAAACTGGAACATTTAATCCCTGTGGCTCTACTCTTCAAAATATTTTAAAGAACAATGCCTAAATAAAAATGGAAGAAAAATCCCATAAGTTTATTATTAGAATAGTAAACCAGCTGAGGGAGGTACCTATCCAGATAAGGACACTAAAAGACATGTTCCCCTAGAAAAGAAAGACACACCAAGGAAGAAGGAAAATGTTGAGAACTTGGTAAAATGTGAAAACTTGGTAACTAGTGAGCCAATAAGAAGTTCTAGTACACTTTTCTGTGAAAAATAAAACCTAGAAGGAAAAGAGGAAAACAAAAAGATTCTGAACCAGCTTGAACTCTCAAGAGTTTACTGAAAAATGAATGAATTCCAAACCTCAATCTGCCTTCTCTGAAGAGCTGCTGCCCTGAAGAAGGGCTTTTTGCTCCATGCTGATGCCATTCAAAGGGGAAAATCACTGAATACCGGAGTGGGAGTATGCAGGCCTTAGAAAGAGCAAGGTCTTGCTTCAGGGAAATTAGATTTTTATGACAAATTCAGTGTCAGGATAATTTAGAAGACAAAGAGTGATAGAATCCCCTCTTTTGTTTCTTCCAAAGCAAACATGCTTATTTCCCACCTCTCTTTTTTTTTCTTTTTTTTTTCTCACCTCTCACAAGTGTTTTTTTTTTCCTCTCCCAAAACAAATAGAGTAATATATATTGACAGAGTTATGAAAATTCAATAGAAGTCACAGGGCCAAAGGTTTCCTCACCTATGTCCACACCACAGGCACAGGCTTATGAAAGGGAACAAGTCACCTCATTTCTACTGTGCTAAGGACCCTCTTGAGCCAAGATTTGAATTCCAAAGCATTCATAAGGGTGAAAGGCTGAATCTGGTCAAAAAAATATTTGACTTTATAGAAAGAATTGACTTAGACACAGAAAATACCATCACCTTTTCCCTCATCTACTAAAATGTACAGAAACACCCCCCAAAAGTATCTAGCTGTGTGTGTGTGTGTGTGTGTGTGTGTGTGTGTGTGTGTGTGAATTCATCCTTTACCTTCCTCAGCAGCAAAAACAGCTGACTTGCTGACCACCTTGAATTATTTCTCATTTGATTGTTTATGGGAAATGTCCCTGTTTGCTTTTCCAAATTGTTTCAGACAGGAACAGCTCTCAACATTTGAAAATGTAGTTGAGGAGTGGTTACTGGTAAGACTAACCAATTTATTCTTGTGTGTTCTTGGATGTATTAATAGACATAGACAAGAAAAGAAAGTAACTGTTGTAAAGGAGGGAATAAAGAAACGATAGGCATGGGGCAAAAAGAGTAAGGGGAGAAAAAAAGGAAAGCAAAAAGGAGAGAGGCAGAGAGGGAGAAAAGTAAAAGGAATGAAAGAGAGAGAAAATACAGAGAGATCTGATGCCATCAGACTCTCACTGGTTTACACCAAGGAGCTAGATAGCCTCTCAGTGAAAAGCTGAGATTAAGCTCACAACATAATTTCCATTATGTTAATGTTGCTTTAAAATATATTGCACAGAGTGCTGCAACAATCAAATTATCAATTATAATGTCTACTCAGAGTAGAAAAGTGTTGCAAACAGAGGGCTGATTACTGCTTCAGTACATCCAATCTGCATACTCATTGTTCAGTACAGGGAAAACAAATTATCTTGTGTTGGCCCCAGTTCAAATTTAATTAAATGAGTGCAAAGCAATTATAATAAAGTACAATAGTGTAGTAATGAAAGGAAAATAACTCATTAACCTATTAATCTTTATTTATGTTCCTCTCAAATAACTATGTAATTTCTTTATCACCGCATCCCATAAGAAAAAGTAGGGTCTCACTGCTCATGGCCTGGTTTAACAGGTTCTATTTTGTTAAAATGCCTTCATGCCTACCAGCTACACCCACTTGCCTTAGCTTTGGGGCCAAACCCCCACACTGCCCATCATGCACTCTGCCCACACATACATGTGCATGGTCTAGATTTAGTTCTCTCCAACAATTTCCTGACATTTGTCAGTTGTAAGAGGTAAATCACCCTGGATGCTGAGATGAGCTTACTGCAACATATGGGAAAGAGGCATCCTCTAACATCTGCTGTGGAAGGCAAGTTGAAGCAAGAGAGGACAAAACTCACTTCTGGGGAGAGAGGCCCTTGGGGCATTACAGCTGAAGAGATGCTAATGGCCAACATTTTACATTTTTCACATGCATGATCTCATTGAAGCTTTCCAACAACTCTGGAGCTATATGATTTTTACAGTCTGCTTTATAGATATAGAAATGGAGTTTAGGAATAGTATTTTCTCCAGGCTTTCAAGTTGACTGGTAACAGATTCAGGGTACTTTCTCATGTTTGGAGTCCCTTGATCCTCAGATCATTGCCCTGGAACTTTGCTACTCAGTGTATGGTTTGGGGATCAACAGCTTTATTATCACCTGGAAGCCCATCAGAAATACAGGATTGAGGGCACCATACACAGATCCAATGCAGCAGAATCTGCAGTTTACTAAATTCTCTGCTGCTTCCAATGTATCTGGAAGTTCGAGATGTGTTGGCTTGCTGGATACCTTAGGGCTTTCTCAGATCAAATTTTCCAAGAAAATGTTCTGGAGTTTTCATAGCAACTAAGTTGAACAAGCAACTCCTGGTAACAAGTAATAGGAGTTCATTTTCATTTCCTCTAGGGTAGCATTCTACAAACTTTTTTGTTGATTTAGGGGTCACACCAGTGATTCTCAGGGCATACTTTTGGCCCTGCATTCAGACCATTCAGGGATAACTCTTGGCTCTTTTTTTTTTTTCCGGGCCACACCTGTTTGACCCTCAGCACTCAGAAATTCTCTCTGGCTTGAGGGGACCATATGGGATGCTGGGGGTCGAACCGCGGTCCTTCCTTGGCTAGCGCTTACAAGGCAGACACCTTACCTCTAGTGCCACCTCGCCAGCCCCAACTCTTGGCTCTTATAGATCAAATGAGGTGCTGGGAAATAAACCAGGGTTGATTGTATCCAAAGCGAGCACCCTAGTCTATGGACTATTATTCAGCCTCTATGCTTTAAAATTTAAGGCCAATAGACCAACACCTGCCCTTCCTACCTATCCACAGACTGGCAATGATAACCAAGTGATAAACCAGCGGTTTTCAACTTTTCTGTTTCTGGACTGGCACTGGTACTATTTGAACATCACTGCCCTGATGTATGATCTAAAGATATAACTGTAGATAAAGGATAGATAAAGCAGAATGTTTTATCTCTCTAGACACCCCTTCTTTCGAGGAAGACTTTAGAATATGAGGAAGAATGAGAAGGAAGAAACTGGTGAATGAGGAAGAAATCATAAATTGTTAAGTTTCTACTTTGTTCTTCAAATTTCCCATATATTATTTCATTTAATCTTAATGAAACACTTTTAAAATTATTTGTATTTTAATAATATTTATTAAAGTAACATTAATTACAGCATATGTATATTTTGGTTTTTGGGTCACAACGGCAGCACTCAGGAGTTACTCATGGCTCCATGCTCAGAAATTGTTCCTGACAGGCTCGGGGGACCATATGGGATACTGGGATTCGAACCACCGTCCTTCTGTGTCTAAGGCAAACGCCTTACCTCTGTGATATCTCTCCAGCCCCTACAGCATATATTTTGAGTGTACATCATAAATCACTATTTTACATTTAGAGAATGAATGCCCAATATTATCCAGCACCATACAATTGACCTCATTTACCCAATTAACACACCCTGAATATGTTTTAGATAAGGTGACTGATAATATAGGTTTATGTCCTATGAATTGTTTTCTATACAGCAGATGATTATATAAACAATAGGGTTGAGATTTTGCTTGAATTTTAAGTTTATATTTTTACTATTATATATTTCTATCTGTCAACAAAATAAAAGAAAGGAAGAAAGAGTGAACAGGAAATGGGATGGGAAAATGAAAAAATGGAGTTGAAGGATGGTGAGTAGTGCTATTCACCAAATATCTTCATTTCTTGTTCTTTGAAGTACATAATGGTTGGTGCTCTTGGAAGTAGGTGGAAACATTAATAGTATGGATTAATAAATTTCCAGAACTTCCCTGCTTTATTTTTGTGTCAATTATTTAATTGCGAGAAGATACTTTTTGGAGCTCCCTCTCTCTTTTGTGCCATAGAGATTGCAAATATTTAGGATGATGACTGTGCCTTCAGCCTCTGCCTGAAGGAGAGTGAGTACAATGACTGGAAATTCCTGATGACAAACACAGGGTAAAGTGATTAAAAAAACTCCACATTTATGGAGTTTTCTTGGCCACTGAAACTTGAGGATTTTTGCTACTGCAACTTAACTGAGTTTATCCTGACTTTTCCAAACACTGATGTGAAAGAAGAAAAATATTTAACATTGTGCACTACATTTTTTTACTTGAAATGTATAATATTTTGAAAGATAGATATTAATTTTGTAGGATTATTTATGATTAAGTGTTTTACAGGTAATTTAATAATTTGAGAAGTTTATATACCCTTGGTGATCTTGACAAGGGTAGGCTTTAGAACACAGAGTTTCTGATGGTAAAGCATTCCTTAACATAGAAAATTTCAATGAGACCTGGAATCTTGTTCTTTGTTCTTCAGTACTACTCTGAGAAAGAGAGCTGCATCTGTTCTCATGATTCCCCTCTCCTCCTTTATTTTGGGAGAAATTAAAGTTGTAGGCAAAAATTAGGATAGAGGCCAGATATGGATTAAGGTATAAACTTTGCATGTACCTGACTTCATTTGCTCCCCAACACCACATGGTCCCCTAGACACTGATACATGTGACCCTGAAGGCCTTCCAAACACAGTAAAGAGACTCTGGTAATCCTCAAGTTTCAAACAGAAATTCATCAGAAGGTCCTTGTATTGTATTGTACTTGAACCAATTGACCAAGTATTGTATGAAGTGACCCCAGGGCTCTGAGCACTGAACACTGTTTGAGGGCCAACTTATCCCCATAAACTTTGGTTAAAGGAAAACAGGTGACTAAAGTGAGCACCAGATGACAGATCTGGTTTTATGCTAGAATAGAGGCTGCCCTCCTGAGTGCAGAATGTCCTCCTTAGAGTCAAAAACAAGTGCTACAAAACCAGTTCTGGTCTTCCCTCTGCAGGTTAGAAGATTTGTCCTTTTGATAAAGGAATTATCTAAAAATAGTGTGAAAAAACTCTAAAAATTAAGGAAAATTGTGAATATATGATATTGCTCTTGGAGTACTGCTCTTGTTTCCCAAGGTGTCATATTTCATTTGAATAAAGAAATTACATTGACATCCATTGATAAATTATTGTGAATGTGCTTTATACCAGAAAGAAATGTAGAATTGCCATTAATGGAATGTAGACATTTATTTTTTTAAAGCCAAACTCTTTTTTTTTTGGTCACACCCGTTTGCTGCTCAGGAGTTACTTCTGGCTAAGCACTAAGAAATTGCCCCTGGCTTGGGGGGACCATATGGGACGTTGGGGAACAAACCGTGGTTCTTCCTTGACTAGCGCTTGCAAGGCAGACACGTTACCTCTAGTGCCACCTCACTGGCCCCTAAAGCCAAACTCTTACATCAAATGCATAACAAGTGTGCTTTTTCTTCAAATCAATTTTGATGTTTAATTTTTCCTAATTTCTGTTGTCCTTGCAAATACACACCTTTTAATATTATGCTAGGCCTAACTTGCTTTGTTTTAAGGACACGACTGGCCGTTTCTCTGGGATTACTCTTGGTTTTTGTTTTTTTTTTTTTTTTTGGATTTTTGGGCCACACCCGGTGACTCTCAGGGGTTACTCCTGGCTATTCACTCAGAAGTCGCTCCTGGCAGGCAAGGGGGACCATATGGGGAACCGGGGGATCGAACCGCGGTCCGTCCTAGGTTAGCGCAGGCAAGGCAGGCACCTTACCTCCAGCGCCACTGCCCGGCCCCTACTCTTGGTTTTTTACTTAAGAATCACTCCTAGGACCATATGGGGCTTGGGACCATATGGGGTGCCAAGGAATCAAATCCAGGACAGCTGCATGCAAAGCAAGTGTCTAACTTGCTGTACTCCTGCTTCAGCCTCACTATGCTCCTTTCAGGTGGGTGGGGGCACATACTTTGTGCTCAATGGTTACTCCTGACCCTGTGCACAGGAATCACTCCTGACAGGCTCAGGGGACCATATGGAATGCTGGGGGATTGAAATAGGGTTGGCCCTGTGCAAGGCAAACGCCCTATCCAATGTTATTGCTCTGGCCTTACTCTATACTGTTTTTCTTTTTTAATGATGTCTTTACTTAAGCGCTATGGCTACAAATATGTTTGTAGTTGTGTTTCACCATAAATTGTACACACCCTTCACCAGTGCAACTTTATCGTCACCAATGTCTCCCCTCAGTCTTTTTTTTTTTTTAATAGAGACCACATCTAGAGTTGCTGGTGTGGGTGGCGGTGCTTGTGGGTGCTTGTCCTTATGGTAAGAGGTTTTTGGCTCAGGACTTTATGAGGACGTGTTCTGGGCACCAGGATTACATATGTAGTGAACAGGGAGCAATGCAGTGCTGGGAATCAAACTTTGCATATACTAGTAAGTCCTTCACTATTTTTCTGATCCGTCTTGTGCTATTTTAAGTTTTATGGGGGAAGTGGGGATTTATGACACACCCAGTGTTCATACAGGCTTACTACTGGCTCTTTGTTCAGGGATCACTCCTCCTAGTGGTGCTTAGGGAACCTTTTGTGGTATCAGAGATCAAAGTAGGGCTGGTTGTATAGAAACAAAGCACCTTAAATACTGTACTATTTATCTTTTCTCACACTAAGCTATTTTAATATAAATTCTCTTCACTTTACTCAATTAGCTCATTCACCACATATTTATTTATTTATTTATTTAATTTTGGTTTTGGTTTTGGTTTTGGGAGTCACACCCATTGACGCTCAGGGGTTATTCCTGGCTAGGCTCTTAGAAATCGTTCCTGGCTCAGTGGACCATTTGGGATGCTGGGGATCAAACCCAGGTCCATCTTGGGGCAGCCACATGCAAGGCAAAGGTCCTACTGCTGTGGCCTCTCACTGCATATTTAATAAAATAAATTGTTATATTTCAGGTACGAATTGTATCTAGAGATGAAACAGTAAATTGTAGAACCTACAATAGAAAATAGCTGTTCATAATTATAGAATCATCATTTTATAATATTTGTGATGTGTGTGGAAACAGGATGGATTTATTCATCTTTTCGTATAGCTCAGAACTGGGAAGAGTTTTCTACTCCTGAAGGGTAAAATAAGTGTTTTTGAATAAATGAATAAGTTTCCTTGGATCCAATTTCTAAGGCAATTTCCTTTCTCCTTGCTTTATTGAGTTACAATTTATAAATAAAAATTGTATGTATTTAAGGTGTGTGCATGCTGTCTCAATAGCAATTTCTTTGGACTGAATGATCACAATTATCTTTACCCACCTCAATCTATGATTCTATCTTGAGTACATTTCCGTGGAATTCATAGCTAGTAATCAAACTCAACTTTCTTCTGCTTTACTCACTTGGTTATGCTCTACCTTCCTGCTTGGCCCCTCATGAGGCTAATCCATGAATCCCATCAATTGGCTCCTTTTAGTGTGCCTGCCAATGAAGGCCATAGGGCTAGAGGAGATGAAGGTTGTGAGATTTGTCTCACTCTTTTTCCATGGAGTTGTCATGTTTTGTTTGCTTCTCTCTGTCTCTCTGAAAATTTTCAGCTCATGGCAGGCAGTTTTTTCTGAATAGTTGCCCTGTATTTGGGTTAGTGATCTAAATGGCATCAGACTCGGATAGCACCAGACTGATATGAGAGTGCAAGAGTGCAACAAACAAAGGGGTTTGTTGCACTCTCATATCAGTCTGGTGCTATCCGAGTCTGATGCTATTTAGATCATTATATATATATTGTTTTGGGGTCAAATCAGGCTGTGCTCAAAGGTAACTCCTAACTCTGCACTCACAGATGACTCCTGGTGATCTCAGGGACCATAGGTGGTGCTGAGGTCAGGAACTGAACCCAGATAAGCAGTATGGAAGCAGCGTATTAACTATACTATCACTCAAGCCCCAGGCGGTACAAATTTTAAGGTAGAACTGACACAAATTCATAGCTTGTGTCTACCTTGATGAAAACTTTTCCTATTACTGGACCACAGAATAATGATTGTATGTGCCACAGATAAAAGAGCCTCTGAATCAATTAATAGACCCATTTTATGAAATGTAAAATCAATCACAGACAATATCTAAGCAAAACTATCAGTTGTGTTACAGTAAAACTTTATTTTCATAAACAGGTATGGGCCATAATTTGCCAACCTCTACTCTAAGTGAGATAGTGACCCTTCATTTCTAACTCTACATACAATACTTCCCTTGTGGCTTTCTTTCACTCTGCTCTCATCTTTGCAAACAATCCCTTTACTAAGCACCCCTTGAATTGTCAAAATTGAGTATACCATCTGTTTCCTGCTAAATCCCTAATTAATGCACTTGGCTTTGCATTTCCCCAATGCAGGCTTTAATTGCAAACAACAACAATAATAAAACCAGTAACAACACAAATGGATACTCTGACCAATAACTCTGCGGAAGGTGGTGCTTTGCATGTATTCATACAATCCTGAAAATGATAGACTATATTTAAAAATATGCAATATGCTCTTAAATTTGGTTGAAGCTGAAATAAATAAATCTTTTCTTTTCTTGGGGCCTGGAATCTCAGTCCTGATGCCCTATTTGTCCTCTTCTAATGGAATGGAGGTCTGTTCTAATTAAACAAGAAAACACATCTTTTCACAAGGGGAGAACGGAGGGCATTGTACTCTGTGTCTCAAAGAAAGCATGCTTTAATAAGAATCCTTTTATAATCCCTTGCTTTTATTTGTTGCTTCCCAGAGCTTTTGCTGGTAATAAAAGGATTGTAAAGTTGACAAATATAAGCAGGGACAAAGAAGTTTGGGGGAGATAATGCCTTGGTGAATGGGCAAGTATTTGAAAGTGTATTGATTCCACAAGGTGTAGAAGATGATCTCAAAAACCAAAGCAGCAATCAGGGTGATATTTCTATTACAAAGTAAAAGCCTCTCCAGGCAAGACCTATCTTCCTATACCATGTAGAATTATGCTCACTATTAGAGAAAATAACTTAGGCCCAAATCAGAACTTGGTGTCTGAATATCTGGTTCAAATCTGACAGCCTGAGAATTAATCAATTCTACTGAAGTCTCATTAATTGTGTCCTGTTACATCTTGAGTATGTTATAGATATCTACAGATGGAGATTATCAATCCACAATATAATTGTCACCAGTTGCATGCCAATAACTCCTGAAAAGAGCTACCAAGTTTCATTTTAGTCTCTATCATTCTGCTACATTTAATATCCCTCTATACCCAGCTTAAGGGTAGAAAATGTGACAATGCCTGAGCTAATGAATATACATAGAGTTGAGGTGCTATACATACATGATCCAATTATCCAATGAGACAGAGATGCAGTACATAATCAGATAGGCTACCACATATAGGATTCTGAGCACCACCAGTATGATGCCCTGAACATATAGAGTCAAGTGTGATTCCTGACAATAAAGTCAAGAGTGACCTGTGACCCATAAGCACCAACAGGTCTAGCATTCCTTCTCCCAAAACAGATTGATTAGGAAAAACAGACAACTTTTCACACTACCTTATATCCAATCCAATAACAGAACTGCAGTTCTGTTATTGAGAGCAGTAAGTGATATGGGTAATTCCCTACCCATATGAATATGGATAAGTCTTATGACTCACTCTAGTTAATACAATGAAGTTAAATTGATTATATGTGCATTTTTATTGTTTTTCAAAATTCTGCTGCTTTCTTTATGTTTGCTTGTTTTTTTTCGGCCACACCCGTTTGATGCTCAGGGGTTACTTCTGGATAAGAGCTCAGAAATTGCCCCTGGCTTGGGGGGACCATATGGGACACCAGGGGATCGAACCACGGTCCTTCCTTGGCTAGCGCTTGCAAGGCAGACACCTTACCTCTAGCGCCACCTCACTGGCCCCACAAATTCTGCCACTTTCATGCAACCTTGCCTGACTAGCCTGCTGGAGGATGAGATACAATGGGAAAAGAAATTCAAGTATGTCAGGCAAATGCTAGAAGAAATGCTACCCAATCCATCTATAATTAACTGTGGATAAATGATTTGCTCAATTGTGAACAAAGAACTACCCTACCTAGGACAGTTTAAATTGCTTACAGATTTTGAGCTAAATACATAGTTTAAGGTACTATATATTAAGGTGACCTATTATGTAGCTAAGTGATATACAAATCCCATGTCTGGAATGTTTGCTTATATGAACTAATGTCTTACCTTTTACTTTTAGGTCAGGGTTGAATTTTCTGTCACTTGAAATGAGAATAATTCTAATACAATAAAGATTGGCTTCGTTCCCCAAGCAGATAGCATTGTCAAGGATCCTGTCTGTCTGATATGGATCCCAAGGTGAGTGAATGATCAATAAATTCTTAATGATTGTGTAATACTGGCAAGTTTTCAAATTGCATTTTGAAGAACAAAGTATATATTTGCTCTTGAGTCTCCAAAGTCATCTCTGTGGGGATTGTGGTTTATCTAACTTCTCAACAAAAAAAAAATTAGAAGATATAAAGTATGTTTAAAACCATTAAAATAAATGAAACATGTAAGTTAAGTGGCTAAGATATTCTTAAAATTTAAAGAAGCAAACAGTCTTTTTAAGGGTATACAGAAAATTTTAAGCTCAAAGCAATACTCCTTGCTATATAAACCTAAAATTAAATGTCTTCTTTTTCTTTCCAAAACATAAGGTATGGACTTTTCCCAAGCACAAAGCTCAGATCTACTCTTCTTTTTCTTCTTTGTTCTATAGAATGCACTTGATTTATGTGAGCGTAATCTATAAAACAATTATTACCAATGGTAAAAAAAATTGTGTTTGTGTGTCTGTGTGTGTAGGAGGAGAAAAGAGAGAGAGATTCATATTTATTCCTTAATCACAAGATAGCTAGAGTTTTTCTAAGTGAGTTTGCACTTTAAGTTTTTGTATGTCTTTTTTCTCAAATTCATGAAGGTCAGAGGAATGATGACCTTGTCAAATACTAAAAAAAAAAAAAAAAAGAAATATATGCAGTGGATGTAGATAATTTCTCTTAACTCAGAGGTCAGGCTAGGGAATCTCTGAGTGACATTTACCCTCTCTTTAAACTCTTCCAGACATCAACAGCTCCTTATCTTCTTTCCCCCATCCTCCTTATTCATTGGCTCATCACTTTACTTAAGAAAATTCAAGGAAATTCCCAATGTAATAAATACTATTCATGGGGAAAAAAGAGACATGGTTTTATTTGATTTATCTCTTTGAACCTAAACAAAGAGTGTGGTGTCTGACAATTGCCAATTGTCAGACTGAGCCCAGGGATCATTCAACCCTTCATTCTTCATTAAATGACAAGGCTGTAGAATGGAGAGAATGCCATCTAGGAAATTGGATGCCAATGAGATGACATTCAACATGTAAATAAACGAACAGAATGGAGATGGGACAGGTAAATTCTGAGGTTACAGAGAAACTGGTAGATCAGGAAGAAGCAGTACTTAAAACTCATAAATAAAAACAAAGGATGCTAAAATGCAAATTGAGAGAAGGGAGAAGAGTTCTAATTTATTTCTAATTGCATCTTCCCTTGTTTGTATTATAAAATGCAAACTCCATAACATGACCTAATATCTCTACATAATTCGCATCTCATCATCTCTTCAGCCTCTTCCCTGTAAAAGTAGCATCTATTCCTAGTTTATAGATCTTTCATTTTCTCCATCGTGTCAGATTCGTGCTTTTTTCTGCATGACAGGCAGTACTTCCCATTCTTCAAGTCTCTGGTTAAATATTACCTACTCCAAGAAGTTTTCTTTTTTTTTTTTTGTTTTGTTTTGGTTTTGGTTTTTTGGGTCATACCTGGCAGCACTCAGGGATTAATCCTGGCTCTATGCTCAGAAATCACTCCTGTGAAGACTCAAGGGACCATATGGGATGCTAGGATTCCAACCACCTTCCTTCTGCATGCAAGGCAAACACTCTACCTCCATGCTATCTTTCCGACTCCAAGAAAGAAGTCATTTTTGACATCCTTGTACAACTCCGGTCCTGCCCATTTTTATTAACTAATTAATTTTAAATGTTTCTCTATATAAACTTCACATTAGTTAAAATAATCATATTCTGTCCCTTCCTTCTACTAACTTTGAGCTTACTTATTTTTACTACCTCCTTGAGATGAAAAGTTAGGTTGTTTGAGGTATTTCTTCTTTTATTATGTAGGCACTTAAAATAAACTTCCAATTTATAATGCATAGCATAAGTTTTTGTATAATTCATTTTCATTTATCCCATTTTCTAATTTTCTTTTGAATTTTTCTTTGACTCAATATACTAAAATATGCTGTTAGTATATAAAGATATAGAGACAGGGTGCTTGCCCACTATGTTTGATCTCTGGCACCTCATATAATCTGAAAGTACCACCCTTCAAGTGAGTCCCTGAGCACAGAGCCAGGAATAAACCATGAAGACTGCTAAATGTGTCCCAAACTAAAAGCAATCCCCCCCCAAATAAGTTTAGATGCTAAAGAGATAGTACAGTAGGTAAGGTGCTTACCTCAGATACATATCAATTATGTTCAATCCCCAGAACAACATATGTTCCCTTGAGTGCCACTAGGAGTGACATCCAAGTACAGTTAGGAGTAAGCCTTTACCACAGTCAATCATGGCCCAAACAGCAAAAGGAAAAAGGTGGATTTTTTTAATTTTTATATATTTGCTGATATCAGGGTTTTTTAAAATAAATTTCTAATTTTATTATATTGTAATCAGAAGAGATGATTGCCATAATTTTTGTTTTCTTTAATTTGTGGAGACTTACTTTGCCATCTAATATGTGTTTTCTTCTGAAAAAAAATTCTGTGTATACCTAAGAAAACCATGTTATGCTGCTTTTGGACAATATGTTTTACTATGTATATATTATATATATACTGATTATATATATGATACATCCATTAGCTATCCAGTGTTGCTCAAAATCCCATTTCCTTATTGATCTTATAAGTGGAATTTTGAAGTCTCATATTATTATACTTCTGTCTACTTATCCCTTCTATCCATGTTTATATATCTAGATACAACCACATTGAGCATATATGCATATATAATTTTATCTTCCGAGTGTATTAACCGTTTTATCATCATATACCCTTTTCTTATTAATCTACTGTCTGATAAGTATAGCCACTCTTGCTCTCATTTTATTTATTACCGTTATCTTGAGATATCTTTTTTTGTACATTTCACTTTCAATCTACATGTGAGTTTCTTAAAAATGGCAGATGTTATCATTTTTTAAAAACTCCATTCAGCTACGCCATGTCATCTTATTTACTATTTGCTAGCTTACTATGCATGCTGGTATAGAATGTTAACTATCATCACCTTTTCTAATGTATTTCTTTTTTTTTTATTTTATTTTATTTAAACACCTTGATTGTATTTCTAATCTTCTGCCTGTAACCAGACTGACACACAGTAGGAACTAAATAAATATTTTTTGAATCAAACACAAATAATCACAGTGAAGGGATACAGCACAACCTCTAAGTAATTCTTTTCTTTGTTTTTGTTTGGGGCCACACACTGACTGTGCTCAGGGCCAACTCGGCTCTATGCCTAAGGATCACTCCTGGCAGATCTCAAGGGACTATATATTCCTTGTGAGGGTTGAACTCAGGTCAGCCATGTACAAGTCAAGAGCCTTATCCACTAATATTGCTTCAGCCCCCATTAATTATTTTCAAAATAAAATGTTAATTGCCTTTACAACAAATGTGTTCTCTGTCTTCATAGCTTGCTTTAACCTTGGGCACCGGGGGCTGTAGTTGGGAAGGAGAGTAGGAAATTGATCTTGACAGCAGGGGTTAACTTTACTCATAATTCCTACAAACCCTAAATGTATTGCTCAGTTATTTCACACTGGAGATATGGGTAACAATTCAGAATTGCTAGAGTATAGTGAAAGCAAAATTGAAATAATTTTAATTTGGTCTCTCATTGTTTTTTAAATTCCCTACAAAATCTGCACGCTTTATTACCTGTAAGGTAAATGGTTCACTTCATTCTCCAACCCATCCCCAACTTGACACACTATTGTATTCCTCTCTATTCTTGACTCAGCACATTCACCAGGAGAGCAGGTATCTGACTGTCACCCAAAAGGGCCATCTCCATGGCAGCATATAAGTCCACAAAAAACACACACTTATGTGAACATAATAAAAGTTAGAATCTTTACCCTGAGAATCCTTGTTCGCTAGTATCACTAGAATTCTTTGTTAATAGTCCTTTGCCTGCTAACTTCATCTCTTCGTCCTCTTGTAAATCTCTTTTCTTATTTCAATCACTTTCTGAAGTGAAGAGAGTTTTGCTTGTCAAGGTTTGTGAGACTTGTCAATCTGTGTCATTAATCTGATCTCATCCCACTCAGTATAAGACTTGTTACTCATTGTTTGGAAGCATCTTTGAATGTAGTACCAAGGATTGGTGTTTAAACCACCTAGTCACACCTCCAGATGTGGTCTGCTTCTTCCCAATAAATACAATGGGTTGCAGAAAAAATGATTTCAAACTTCCCACTGTGAGCTTCCTGCTTCTTTTTTTTTGTTTTGTTTTGTTTTGTTTTGTTTTGTTTTTGGGTCACACCCGGCAGCGCTCAGGGGTTACTCCTGACTCCATGCTCAGAAATTGCTCCTGGCAGACACGGGGGACCATATGGGGCACCTGGATTCGAACCGATGACCTTTTGCATGAAAGGCAAACGCCTTACCTCCATGCTATCTCCCGGGCCCCAGCTTCCT